>CM076575.1:506648894-506893738 GCA_034641835.2 Pinus albicaulis | reverse complement strand
GCATAATGGTCTAGAGAAAATGGTCTACATTTTTCTGTTTATTTCTAGATATCCTTAGGATACTAGGGAGATCGCTCTTGTTCGCAAGAGGGATTCGTTCGTCTAACATGAGAAGCCTATTGAAGACATCTTATTAAGAAGCCTTATTGAAGACCATGATGCATTAGCCACCATGAGGTAACTTGGAGATATTTGTTTGGGTATCATGAAGAACAGTGGAGACACCTTCATGTAGAGATCAAGGTTGTCATTAATGACATAACGTGGAGACTAAAATTAAGACGAATATTAATAGGGCTCGTTGAAGAAGACATTGGGAGTTGTAAAGTACAACTAAGCATATCTTGAGAAGGATAGGGTTGGAGCCCTAGAGGATTGGATTCCTCAAGGAACTAGGTCAGGGCCTAAACCAGAAATAGGGCTGGAGCCCTTGAGGTTGGTGCCTCAGAATTGACAAGGTTGGAGCCTTGGAAGTCCAAGTTGGTACGTGGAAAAATACAGGTTGGAGCCTGGGAGATTGAAGATTGGTGTCTTCATCTAGGGTTGGAGCCATACATATATTTTAATTGATTTATCGTAAAGAATAAATAAATAAAATAATTTATTCATATTGCTCAAATTTTGTTCTAAATATAACTGATCTAACTGGTAAAAATAACAATTGAAAACAAATAATGATTCACTATCTCTCTCTCAGTATTTCCAACAATTGGTTTCAGGGCTATTACCTTCATTCAAAACCTAAAATCTTGAACATTGACCATTAGAACAAAAATGGAAAATCCAAGGAAGAAGCCTTTGATCCTTCTAAAGACGTCTCTTCCTCAACCACGAAAAATGAAGACAAACAAATTGGGAAAGTTCCAATTCAATGGAAACTTTGATGTATGGAAGATGAGAATGAGAAATTTCTTAATGGTTGTAGGCATGGAAGTATGGGAATCAGTGATCAATAATAGCATGATGGAAGGAGAATCCAAGGAGTTTAATACAAGAGAAAGGAAAGGAATATTGAATGGGATACCTGATCCTATAAAGGCCAAAATGGAAAAATGCTCATCAACAAAATATTTGTGGGACAAACTTCATGATATTCACTCAAAAGGAGCATTAACCATGACATCTAGTCAAAAAGATGATGGAAGGAAAGAAGAAAATCCAGAATCCATTAAGGAAGATGAAAATAAGAGTGATGACAACAAGGCCATAGAAGACCTAGAATAAGAAGAAATTAAATAAGACTTTGAAGATCTCCTAACTAAATTTATAGTTTCCATGGAAGAAATTAACAATTTGAAAAAGCAAAATGAGGAACTTAAGAAGAAAGCACAAGATGGTGACCAAGAAAAGACAAGGAAGGAATTTGACCTTTTCAAGCTTCAAGTAAAAGAAAGGGATGAGGAGCTCACCAAACTTAAGGAGGAATTTCATCAAAACAAAAGACAACAGCATGAAGAAGTCACATCCATGAAAAATCAATGAGATAATGCAAAGAAAAGGGAATAAAATTTTTCAAGCCATCTTGAACAAAGACATGAAGACTTGAACAAACTTAAAGGAAAAGTTGGTCAATATGAGGAAGAAGTCTCCTCCCTTAGATCTCAAATAGAAGATGCAAGGAAACTAGCACAAGGAGTTGAGAAGGTCATGGAAGCTTTGGCTTTCATAGATGGACAAGTTGATGAAGCAGAAAAGGAGAGAAACACTATGAAATGTCAACTAAAAGAAAATATTGAAGAGATTTTCCTACTAAACACAAATGTCATCTCTTTAAAAATTGAAACACATGAAGTAACAAGGATGATGGAAGAAATGAAGAAGGAACTAGTTATGAAAGATGAATATTGTGAAAAGTTGTAAGGAGAAACTGTCTTTCTTAAAAAGGAAATTGACTTGTGGAATAAGAACTTGAAAAGTTCTCAAACCCTCAATGACTTCCTAAGTCATGAAAGGTCTCCCCGTGATAAATCAGGGCTTGGCTATGTAGGTGAATCCTCAAGCAAGAATGATAATCTTTCAAAAAACAAGGATGTGAGGAATCCAGAAAGAAATGTCGATACTCCCTGTTCCAGCAAAGGCGAGGAGAAGAGACAAGACAACAATGGAATAAATCCTACTCCAAGGAGACTTGCAGATGATGTAAAGAATACAAAAGGCAACGAATATCATCAAATAATCCCAAGGCAAAAAGACTTCAGAAGTACATCAAGGAAATCTTCATCTCCTAGGTGCCAAAGTATATTTCTTCATTATTGCTATTCTTGTACAAACTTTGGGCACATGGAAATATATTGTAGGGCATATGTTGAGGAGGTAAATCCCCTATGCGGACAGAGGCGATCCCTACTATCCCAGCAGGGGTCTAGCAACAATCACGAAATGTTACAATGCAAGTTCCTAGTTACGAATGAAAAGACCAAAGATGGAGGCCTACCTGGAATCCAACGCTACCATCTGAAGAAGAGAGCGTTCCCGTTCCTCAGCCTCGGCAGATCACGATCCTCCACGATCTCCGCGGATGGACACCTGCACATGCAAGAAACAAACAGATACAAGCATAAAATCCAGCATACGCAACTAAATATCAGTCAGAAAGGATACTACTCATATTAACATAATCGAAAATAGAGTGGAACCATAATCGTAATCATTCATTAAATAACAATCGAAAGAGATTACAACCAATGTTCTGACGTCGTGGTCTCCTTCGGATGGGTCTCCAGTCGTTCACGTCTCGCAAAGCTCGCTAGGGAAAGGGTAAACCTCTCCTGAGTCTCTCGACGATAGTCTCCTTACTTGAGTCGGCCTTAAGTGAAGAAAGAGGGCTCTTATAGCACAAAGGATCTTGGGAATTTGGAGATTCAAAGCTTAGGCACTTCAAGACTTTCAGCCTTTCAGCCCCTTCATCAATGGATGAAGGCTATATTTATAGAGGAGAGGAGGAGGTTGGGATCCCTACAATAGTGGAAGGGAGGCCTTATCCTTTGGGAGGTTCCCCATATGGTGGAAACAAGAGGCCAAAGGAGGAAGGCCGTGGTTATTCAGTCGAAACCACTCCTGATGACTCATCCACACAGTTGTTGTAATCGAAACTTCTCCTCTTATTTTAAAAAACTTTCCATAAACAGAGTGGCGCGCGTACAACACTGGGACAGAGCGCCAATTGGCGCGGGCTCAGTGTTAATTTTCCCCCATTGGCGCGAGTACATAACGGGCTACCAGCGCCAATGCAAAAACATGTGTTTTTATGGTTTTTTGCAAGGAGAAATTTTTAGGGCAATTGAAGCTCATGTTTAGAGGAGTGCAATGATAATGGTTTCAAGGCATGACATTGCTCACAGGTCACATAATGGGCCCTCCAATGTGCGAGATGGGGAATGGTAGGGACAGTGACAAATTACTGTGTAACAGATGCCCCCTAAAGCATGAGGCCCGAGAGAGAGGGGCAGTCATTTTTAACAGGAACATGTTCAACGTATGTCTGGCCATTTAAAAACTGCTGCTGGGGTAATACAATGATATCTCAAGTACATGATGTATATGTGGTATGGGCACACCAATCAAAACAGAAAGTTCAATATAATCCTGATCCGTGGCATGGGCTAATGATCTGGCCGAGGATCAACAGACTGCATGGTCAGCCTATCCAATCACGAGTCATATACAATGATAATAATCCACAATATCGCAGCCTAGATTACAACAGACACAATCCATGGTCTTGCGCTCCATCTCGACCCGAACAAAGTACAAGTTCAAGCATGTGAATATGTGAGCTGAAGTCGAACATGCAAGAACATCGTCTGATTACCAGCCAATGATGAAAGCTGTTAACAGATGCGAGAGGAACCACCAATACAGACACATTTATCCTCAAGGTGTCAGTATGTCTGGCGTGTGAATCAATGAGTCGTAAGGTCGAACACCGCAATCACCTTGGATTTGAGGCCAATGATGAAACCTCATGTCTAATGCGAACAACTCCGCCATCGAAATGTGCCCAAGGAAATTGTCATCTTAGTCTCTAGACCAACTTCCTGGATAATGAGTTGAAGTCGACAGGAAGTGACCTTGATCGAAGGTGGACCATAATGTTTCCCACATCATCGACACGAGACAGAGGAACATGATGTTTTTTTTGTGAATCAGGATCGTATGAGGATTAGAGGAAGGTTGATATTCGCAGAGGCCAACTTCTCTTGAACACATAACGGCACAAAATAGTGGTTTTGGCAGCATATTTGACATCAACGGATCAGAGGTCATGGTGACAAGGCAATGAGCAGAGGAGAGGTCAAAAAGGATTACCCAAACCCACGGAAGCAAGTGAAAAAAACGAGATGAGATGTCCCCAACCCGACACGAATGCAGACAAGTGCCATGTTCAAGAGCGACATACTGCCGACAACAACGACGATGGTTCCATTTTTCCCCCACCATTTCTGGCGAGTACCCCAATTATTTTGATAACAAGCTTGAAGGGGATAGCATATGCTTGTGATATAAGTCCGCCCTTCGGGCGAATCCATCCCAGTGCATTTAACGAGTCCTAGGAAGGAGAAACTCGGAGAACGTCATTTCGACGGAATCCAATGTCATCAGGGTTTAACGAGTCTGACAAAGGAAGAACTTGGCGTCTTTTCATGTTTAGAGAGTTTGAAAAGACAGCGGAAAAGAAAACTCCACAGGTCCCTTTTCGTAAATAGTTTCCCAGATCCGAAAAGGTAGAAAACAATATCCGGGAAAACCTCCTAGTCGCGATAGGCTAGGGTATTCCTTTTCGTAATCGATCCAGCCCAGCCCGAAAAAGGGTTAAACTTATACTGGGTGAATGTCGATTCGTGTCCATTTTAACGAGATCGAAACGACAAGGGCCTCGACAATCTTTTCATATTTAGAGAGCCTTAAAGATTGGAAGATGACTCAAATCGAGAACGAGGTATGAAGTAGCAACTGGTTCCTGTGAACAGGAACTGCTTAACAATGAAGGTTAAAAGGTCACAATAAGACCTACCACTTATCGCCAATGGTTTTACAGAACGAGTAAAACAAACGCGGAAGTACATAATCGCCATGTATAATGACGATGGAGTGAGAAAACCAAGGCTCATCTCGGGCAAAAAGAGCGCTGACAAAATGGCGATCACAGAGGTAAAATGGGAAAGGTTTCATTTTTACACAAGCTTGAAATCAAGAAACTCTGCTTGAAGTTGGTTTCATTTTTACACAAGCTTGAAACAAAGATAAACTATGCTTGAGACCGGTTTCATTTTTACACAAGCTTGAAACAAAAATAAACTGTGCTTGAAAAATTAAGCATGCCCCCAGCATGGTGACTCAATTTGAGGTACATGCCCCCCAAGCTTCAGTCCATATGACAGGCAGATGGAGTGAAGGTTCAAGTTACGAGATCAAGAAAAAGACTCGACTGGGATTTTACGAGAACTTATCAAAGACTCGAATTGAACAGGAACATGTTTCATTTAACGAGGTTGACACATTAAAAGAACCTTCCTCAGGACCCCTTGTTTCATGGTTTAAGGAGCTTGGCACAAGAAAAGGAACTATGCTCCGACAGACCTTGTTTCATTTTTTAAGGAGCTTGACACAAGACAAGGAACTCTACTCCGAAAACCTTGTTTCATTTTTTAAGGAGCTTGACACAAGACAACGAACTCTGCTCCGACAACCTTGTTTCATTTTTTAGGGAGCTTGACACAAGAAAAGAACCATGCTCTGACAAACCTTGTTTCATTTTTAAGGAGCTTGACACAAGACAAGGAACTCTGCTCCAACAGACCTTGTTTCATTTTTTAAGGAGCTTGAAACAAGACAAGGAACTCTGCTCCGACAACCTTGTTTCATTTTTTAAGGAGCTTGACACAAGACAACGAACTCTGCTCCGACCGACTTCATCATAATGAACAAGAAGTCATCGCTTCCAAGAGTTCCACTTCCGATGGAAGGAAAACATCCTGGAAGTCAGGACCCAATGCCCCCAGCACTTGATGCACAATGGCACAATCACTGGGTACAGGCACGGGGTAGGTAGCCACATAGTTTACCTGCGGTGTGGCAGATACAACGGGTGGATAAAAACCAGGAAGGGATGATGGAGGGCCAGGTGCCACATCAGGACCAAAGAAAGAAAGCTGATCAATGGTCACGATCCGTCCTTCATGTGGAAAACAGACCACACGAAAAAGGGAGGAGACAAGCGCTCCCATGGCATAGGTGTAATCGCGCCCCAAGAGCATATTGAAATCCAAGGGGCCTGGAACAACCATCATGTCCATATGGATGGTTTTACCTCCCAAAGTAACAAGTAACCTTGGAAGGATCCCTAACGGTTGACTCATTCTTCTGTTAAATGCCAACAGATTCTGCGTAACAGGCGCAAGCGGTGGTGAACCGAAAGCTTGCCAAGTAGTTGAGGATAGAACACTAACAGACGCGCCTTCGTCTATAATGGTGCTGGGTACGACCAGACCAAAAGCCTGTACTGTGATCTCGAAAGGCACATAAGACGGAAGGTGGTATCCTGAAAATCGACTCCAATCGAAGGAAGCGACCAAACTGCTTGGAGGGGCTACCATCAAACCAAGATGGTCTTCCCCTGGTGTTACGGAAGAAGAAGGAGCATCCTCCATGACCTTCATCTCGAAGGTGGGAGGGGTATCCTCCAGGATCTCCATCACGGGAGGTGGAGGAGCAACTTCTTGAGGTATAGGGACAAGAGAATCTTTCTCCAAGTCTGAAGAATCTGAAGAAACAAGAAGAACCCGAGGGGTGTGAGGTCCACTCTCAACGAAAAGACCTGGTGCACCATAGACGGGGCCAGTTCAACCGATCCCACGACCAATGGTTGCTCGGGAACGGATTCCTGAATTTGAATTTCCGGGGGAGCGGGATTGACCAAGGATGACTCTTGATCAATCGTAGGGTCAGCTGGCAGAGGACTCAAAGAAAGCTGCTTATAACCAGCTGGAAGGCATGGCGCAGAAACAACTGAGTTGTCCAAAACTCGTTTGGCTTCATCCATATATGGACAAAGGTGAATGGCGTGGTGCCCTTCACACAAGTTGCAGGGATTGGTAATCTTACCCTGCTTCTTAGGAGCCTTACCAGCACCAGCTGAAGACATGCCCCCAACCTGACTCCCAGAAGCCAACGGCAACGGTGGGCGACCGTTGGACCATACTTCTAGCACCTTGGGAATGCCAGGGCAGTCTCAAAGAAGATGGTCTCCCGTGCACAACATGCAAGGGAACTTGACTTTCCGTGAACGGTTGGGAGGTTTATCAATGGAAGACTTCTCAGAAGCAGTAGCTGGAGCCTTAGCCTCTCTTTTATCAGAATTCTTCTTCTTTGTCTTCTTCTTCTTCTTCTTAGCCACCTGGTTACTTGAATCTAGACTTTCACCAAGCGAAGTAGAAGAGGAGGACACAGAAACAGGCGAAGAAGGGGAGAGGTCCACCTTGGAATCAACATGATGTTGTTCAGGTGGAGGAACTGATTGACCAGTAGCCGAGACATTCGATACCACAGAGGTTGAAAACAACCAAACAGGCAACCCAACAGTTAACCCAGGAAGGGACAACGTTGCCATATAAGGAGCGCCAACATTCCCAAAAGGAGGAAAATGACCAGGATTCCCATCGGAGGGGATTCCTTGGTTGGTGAACTCTGGAAAAGTTGCCATCAGAGACGATCTTCAGAACAACACCCTAAGGAAACTAACTTTAACCAGGAATATTTCGTGGGTAGTTAATTTTTAAAACATTGAAACAAAACTCCGCTGTTTCATCTTTTAAGAGTCGAGAAACAGGCAAAAGGTGACTCTATCACTTTCAGGTTGGAAACAAGCGTGAAAGGACAAGCACTTGATGACCTTTTCAATTTTAAAGAGTCAGAAAAGATCGAAATGACTACTTAGGAATGCTAGGCAAAGGGTGTACCAAATAACCGTGAACTGCAATATACACCTTGGTTTTAATAATGAAAAAGAAATCAACCAAGGAATTTCCGTACGTGCAGGCAATCTCCCCGAATGCTGTGTTCGGTGTATCACGGGTATAGGGCGGCAGACTCGGCTTCCTATGGATAAAGGATTGAAAACCTAGAGGGGTCTCCCTTTATATACGCGACGGTACGGGGAGCACAAGTCTGTACTAGCGCTGTCTAAAGCCAAGAGGCAAACGACAGCTACTAGGTTTAAAGACGCCGGAACACGTCTCTAGCCTAGACCTCTAAACGTTTCGTTAATGTTTCAATGCTTCCTTAGGTAAATTGAGTAAATTTTATGGTTGATCTTCAATTATGTTTCGGTTTCAAGGCCCTACCGTATGTCATCTGATAATCTCCTATATGCAGCTATATGAGAAAAGAAAACTTTTAATTCGATGAATGATATCTAGTTAAGGGAAGAGCTTCAAACAATGATGCAACGAATAGCAAAACTGAAAGCGAAACTTTTCCAAACTAGATGAATTTCAGTATCCAAAAGTAATTTCAAACATTCAACGGTGCGAATAATGCAACGTAATCTATGCAAAATCCTTTTTTTCTGAAAACTATGCAATTGTAATCTATGCACAATTTCCTTTTTCTTTTCAAATGATAAGAATGCACTCAATGCATTTTCCGATAAAATGAGAATCTACTTAATGCATGCTTTTAACAAAAGAGAATGCACTCAAAGCGATTTTTAGTTTTCAATCACTAAACAATGTGATCTAAGTCCAATGATGAATCTCAAAAACACTTTTCGATGCAATGTGATCTAATGCATTTAAACGAAAAGCAAACTATGAGACGAAAACTAAAAGAACGCAAATCTCCTTAAAGAAGGATGAAAGCAAAAGGGATGCAAACAAACACAAAGAATGCAATCGTTGTTTCAAAATACTTTGTGACAAAATCCCTCAAAAGTTGACAAGACATATGCGGTCAAACACAAAAAGGACTTCCAAAGAAAGAGATCAAAACAAGGCATTCATTCCCTTTTACATCAAACAATCATGGAAATAAGACTTTTCAAACAATGAGCAATGTAATCTATGCTCATACAGTGAAAAGACCAGAAGGGAAAGGCACACTGGTGAAGGATTTAGGGAAAAAAAACTCAATTTTCATACACCCTGAAATTGGCTCGACTTGTTCATTGACAAGTAGCGCCAACTGGCGCAACTTGTACACTGACAACTAGCGCCAATGGCCAATTGGCGCGGGTTGCTAACTGACAACAAGCGCCAATGCCTGAAAATGAAAAAACAAAGAATTTCTCCCAACCAAGACCAGACTCACCACTTCAAGCAGAATCTAAAACAAACCCAGAAGCAAAGTAATGACCAAAAGAAGCTTCCGAACAAGGGTAGACCCTAGCACCTACAGGAAATGGCGCGACCGTCTGGCTGTAATCCGCGCCAGACAGGG
The DNA here is from genome assembly GCA_034641835.2 of Pinus albicaulis. NCBI lineage: Eukaryota > Viridiplantae > Streptophyta > Pinopsida > Pinales > Pinaceae > Pinus > Pinus albicaulis. Next base: position 506,884,303 of record CM076575.1, on the reverse strand, counting down.
GATGGCGCGAGTTTTCAGGGATAAACTCGCGCCAATCAAGCCAACTATGAAAAGGTGAAAAATCGGAAAAGTAGAGGTCAGATCTGATCATCTGGGGCTGAACCAAAAGCCAAAACACAAAAATAGCCCAGCCCAGAAGGCTAACCAAGCAAGGAAAATCATAAAACAATCAGAATGAGACAATCCAAATGAGACAGTGAAATCTAGACGCTCCCCAGCGGAGTCGCCAAATTTTTGAGGAGGTAAATTCCCTCTGCGGACAGAGGCAATCCCTACTAGCCCAGCAGGGGTCTAGCAACAATCACGAAATGTTACAACGCAAGTTCCTAGTTACGAATGAAAAGACCAAAGATGGAGGCCTACCTGGAATCCAACGCTACGATCTGAAGAAGAGAGCGTTCCCGTTCCTCAGCCTCGGCAGATCACGATCCTCCACGATCTCCGCAGATGGACACCTGCACATGCAAGAAACAAACAGATACAAGCATAAAATCCAACATACGCAACTAAATATCAGTCAGAAAGGATACTACTCATATTAACATAATTGAAAACAGAGTGGAACCATAATCGTAATCATTCATTAAATAACAATCGAAAGAGATTACAACCAATGTTCTAACGTCGTGGTCTCCTTCGGATGGGTCTCCAGTCGTTCACGTCTCGCAAAGCTCACCAGGGAAAGGGAAAACCTCTCCTGAGTCTCTCGACGATAGTCTCCTTACTTGAGTCGGCCTTAAGGGAAGAAAGAGGGCTCTTATAGCACAAAGGCTCTTGGGAATTTGGAGATTCAAAGCTTAGGAACTTCAAGACTTTCAGCCTTTTAGCCCCTTCATCAATGGATGAAGGCTATATTTATAGAGGAGAGGAGGAGGTTGGGATCCCTACAATAGTGGAAGGGAGGCCTTATCCTTTGGGAGGTTCCCCATATGGTGGAAACAAGAGGCCAAAGGAGGAAGGTCGTGGTTATTCAGTCGAAACCACTCCCGATGACTCATCCACGAAGTTGTTGTAATCGAAACTTCACCTCCTTTTTTAAAAAACTTTCCATAAATAGAGTGGCGTGGGTGCAACACTAGGACAGAGCACCAATTGGCGCGGGCTCAGTGTTAATTTTCCCCCATTGGCGCGAGTACATAACGGGCTACCAGTGCCAAGGCAAAAACAGGTGTTTTTATGATTTTTTGCAAGGAGATGTCTTTAGGGAAATTGAAGCTCATGCTTAGAGGAATGCATTGATGATGTTTTCAAGGCATGACAATGTTCACAGGTCACAAAATGGGTCCTCCATTGTGCGGGACGGGGAATGGTAGGGACGGTGACAAATTACTGTGTAACAGCATATCACAGAGACAAATATAATGTTCCCTGTCAATCTTCTAGAAGCAATTTTGCAAGAATAATTCATGAGTACTCATCAATGAACAAGATGGAGTGCTTCAACTACCATAACATTGGACATATGGCATGTGAGTGTAACTTGAATTGGGTTCCTAAAACCATGACAACCAAGCCAAAGAAGAAAGTTACACAAGTATGGAGAAGGAAGCAAATTGGGTTTGAAAGTCTCTTGAACACTCCAGCCAATATCACAAGTTGTTGACTTTATGAAGTCATCCTTGATATTCCAAGTATTTGATGGTGACACTCTTCCAAAAAGAGACCATACAGTTAGGAGGGAATTTGTGACTCTTGAGCTTATGATTCTTAAGTGTTGGGTGTGGAGCCTGATTATTTTCTTTATTTTGTATCACAACGTTGGACCCCTGTACCTTTATGGGGAAGCAACCCCGCCTATAATTGTACGCTACCTGGGGGGTCTAGGGGGGGGCTGTGATTTATGGAGCCCCCACCTAGCTGGGGGTTTTAAGGGCAGCGCCCCCGAAGCTAAAAAAAAATGTAAATTTTCCTTGTAAAAGTATAGTAATTTCTAGTCAATCTGGGTTGTTCATTATTCGAATGATCTGACAGTAGAAGTTATGTTTAGTTTAGGGTTTTTTTCCCTAGAAGGAAACCACTCACTTGCATGATGGTATTGTATTGCGGCTGTGTATTGTATGTGTATTATCAGAGCGAGAAACAGATAGGGAGACTATGAGAGATAACAGAGGATATTATAGCGGATCTGCTGTAGGTTGTCTCTTCATTTTTCTCGATAATAGAAAGGAAGGATTGGCTTTTCAGGGTGGACATAGCCCAAACTGGGTGAACCACGTATATCTGTGTCTCTCTGGTTTTATGTGTTTTTTGTGCTTGTGTTTTCCGCATATTTTATGTGTTTCATTGCTCTATAATATATAATTTTCTTATGATACTTTCAAGAAATGGAAAGCTTTGGTTGAGATTGAGACAGGAAAGAAGTTAAAGTGTCTTAGATCAGACAATGGAGGGTAATATTGCAGCAAAGAGTTTGATAGGTACTGTTCAGAGCATGGAATTCATAGAGAGAATACACTTGCAAGAACACCACAAGAAAATGGTGTGGCAGAAAGTATGAACAGAACAATCATGGAGCTTGCAAGGTGCGTGAGATTGCATGCAGGATTGCCTTTACAGTTTTGGGCAGATGTTTTAGATACTATTTTTTATCTAATAAATAGAGGGCCTTCAAGTTCCTTGGATGGTGGTATTCCAGAGGAAGCATGGATAGGTAAAAAGTTAAACTAGTCTTTTTTAAAGCCTTTTGGTTGTGAGGCCTTTGTCCATATTAATAAAGAAAACAGAACAAATCTTGAGGAAAAATCAAAGAAATGTACCTTTATTAGATATGGTGTTAATGATTTTGGTTATCGCTTATATGATTATGAAAATCACAAAATAATTAGGAGGAGAGATGTAATATTCAATGAAAAGGTATTGTATAAGAATCAGTTGCAGGAAAAGAAACAGGAAAAAGAAAACAAAGAATACATAGTTCTTGATGAGATCATAGAAAAAGTAAAGGTGCTTGAAAATAATAATAATCAATAGCAACAACCACAACAACAACAGACACCTCAAACACCCGACAATGGTGTTAGAAGATCTACCAAGATAAGTAGACCCCCTGAACGATACTCTCCTTCATTATATTATTTATTGTTAACTGATTCTGGTGAACCCGAATTTTATGAAGAAGCAATGAAAATTGAAAGCAGGAATAAGTGGGAGCTAGCCATGGAAGAAGAGATGGACTCCTTAATGCATAACTAGACTTGGGACTTAGTCAAGTTTCCTGTAGGTAACAATCCATTGCAGAATAAATGGGTTTACAAGCTTAAGGAAGAAGATGGAGGAAAACAGAGGTACAAAGCTAGACTTGTGGTGAAGGGGTTAGCACAGAAGAAAGGTGTTGATTTTGATGAAATATTTTCTCCTGTTGTTAAGATGACTTCAATCAGAACTATTTTAAGTCTTGTAGCAGCGGAAGATTTACATTTTGAACAGTTAGATGTAAAGACATCATTTCTCCATGGAGATTTGGAGGAAGAGATCTATATGCAGCAACCAGAAGCATATGACGTCAAAGGGAAAGAAAAATTAGTGTGTAGGATAAATAAGAGCTTGTATGGCTTAAAACATGCTCCAAGGTAGTGGTATCTAAAATTTGACAGGTTTATGTCTGAACAAGGTTATACTAGATGTCACTCTGATCATTGTGTTTATCTGAAAAAGAAAAATTATGGGAGCTATATTATATTGTTATTGTATGTAGATGACATGCTTATTGCAGGGTCTAACATGAAGGAAATCAATGTGCTCAAAAGAAAATTGGAAAATTCATTTGCAATGAAGGATTTGGGAGCTGCAAAACAAATCCTTGGTATGAGAATAACTAGAGACAGGAAAAATCGCAAATTAACATTGTCTCAGAATGAGTACATACAAAAGGTGTTGAAAATATTTAATATGCAGAATGCAAAACCAGTTAGTACACCTTTTGCTAGCCATTTCAAACTTAGTAAGGAGATGTGCCCAAAGACCCAAAAAGTGTTGAGAATGCAACAAGATGACAGAGCTTAGTGGAAAGAAATCGCCTTCACTAAGTGGGCCCGCAGGGTATTTTTGGCGCAAAGTCTATTTTTAGACTATGTCTATTTTTAGACATGTCGATCATGATTCTATGAGTTGCAGGATGCTATTTGTGGAGGGATGGTAAAGTTGGAAAAATAGATGGACTTCTATTTTTAGACATACTGGGAGGAATCTATTTTTAGATTGCCAGTCTAAAAATAGATATGTCGAATATTATTAGCTCTTAATAATATTTGGACTCTAAACATTATCTTATCCTCTTAGAGCACTTCAGTTTGATGCCTGGATGTGGCACATGCAGCTGACAGAAGGAATTACGCTATTCCTAGGGTCTAAGTGGAGCTATTGCATGATGACTTCAGTTAGAACTCATGTGAGTGAGTTTGGTGGAGTTGATTGAGGAGTTGATGGAGTTGTGTTCAATTTGACTTAGTTGAACTAGTTGTATTTAGTCTAACTGATTAATACACTAGTGATGAGTGGTGTGAATTAATTATTAATTAATTCACTAATTATTAACTCATAAATCAACTAATGAACACATCAGTTAACTTCAGTGCATGGACAGTTTTAGTGGAGATCAGTGATGGAGGTAGGTGAAAGAGCAGGTTGACTATTAGTTGTGACTATAATGGTGCATGAGATTTGCACACACGTTGATAGAGAAGCCAATGAGGATTGCGCAGTACATCTTGGTGGGCTTCAAACTTGGATCTCATGATTATCCATATTGGATTGCGCAGTAGAGGTTGGCTAACAGGTGGAGGAGATTTGAGCATGTGAGTTGCTTGATCTGAGCTTGTGTAGTGTGTAGCATGTGAGATAGTGCTGAGAGCTTGTGAGGGGCTTTGTGCTATGCATTTTTACATGAAATCTATCATTATAATATATATATAGCTGGGGGTTTTCAGCTTTAAGCTTTCCCATAAATACTGTGTTTATATGTGTGATTGTTTATGGTTTTAATGTGCGCATGCGATTGTTTATATTTCCACAAATTGATGATCAATAGTAGAAGAGGTTATGTATTATGCATGAAGCTCAAATAGTGTGTGATCAGGATAATCTTGGTGAATAATTTAACAGTTATTCAAATTTCTACATGGTATCAAAGTGATATTGATCATTGGAGCAATTGCAAAACATTGAAGCGGTTGAGTTTTGTGCTGGTGGAATTCGAATTTGCAGCAGTGTTTTCTTGGTGTCAAAGTTGAGATGTCTTTCAACGGATTACGATTGGAGTATGCCCTTGAGGGCAGCTCAAATTATATTGCATGGAAGGACAGGATGGAGGCGGTGCTGGATGACAATGGGTTGAAGGAGTTCATAGATGTTGAAGTCCCAAAGCCTACTTCTAGCGATGCTGCCGTAATTGAGGCTTGGCAAAAGAAGACAGCAAAGTGTCGAAGGATTTTGTTGGAGGGCGTGAAGGATCACATAGTGTCCAGCCTGCATGGTAAGGCTTCTCCATTCTTGATGTGGAAAGCCTTGACAGATTTATTCCAAAGCAAGAGCGACCAGAGGAAGTTGGCGCTCAAGGATAAACTCAGAAACATAAAGATGGAGAAAGGTGACAGTATGCCCAAGTACCTCACGAAGTTCATCCAATGCAAGGATGAGCTGGGAAGTGTGGGGGTGACTGTAGATGATGAGGAATTGGTGAGCTTGGCTCTCCTTGGGCTTCCAAAGATTTGGCATTCCTATCAGGACTCTGTCAATGGTCGGGAGAAATTTCCAAGATGGGAGCGACTTTGGTCGGATCTTGTGCAAGAGGAGATAAGGTGGAGTACCAGGGACGGATCTTCATCAAAGGCATCTGATGAAGAGAATTGCGCTTTGGCTACCAAAGAAAAGAAGGGGAAGAGCAAGAAAGCTTTTCATTCCGGTGCGAAAGGCAAGAAGCAGGACATGTCCAAGGTGAAGTGCTTTCACTGTCACCAACATGGACATTATGCCACAAATTGTCCGCAGAAGAAGAAAAATAAGCAGGCTACTGGATCTGCAGCTGGAGAGGCCTTAGCCTCGCATTTTGAGCTGGATTTTTCGCTGATCGCATGCTTGGTTTCAAGTGTGGCGGGATCAGTGTGGTTTTTGGACAGTGGTGCGTCTTTTCACATGACAGGAGATCGAGATTTGTTTACTGATCTGGATGAGAAAGATCTTAGAGTGCACATCGAGATGGGCGATGATGGTAGATACAGTGCGACCGGTATCGGTACCATTTCCTTTGAGAGGGAGTCTGGTAAACCCTTCGTATTGAAGGAAGTGATGCATGTTCCAGGATTGAAGAAGAATATTATCTCTGTGGCGATGTTAGAAGACAAGGGATATGATGTTGTCTTTAGCAAGGGAAAGGCTTTCCTGCGCAGTAAGGAAACTGGTGAGACCCGAAGGATAGGGGTTCGAGTTAAGAACCTTTATCAATTGCAGGTAGATGGCTGCCTAGCAATGGCAGGCAAGGCAGAAGGAGTGGTGAGCCGAGATGATGGCGAGTTGTGGCACCGGAGATTGGGCCACCTTCACCATGGAGCTTTGAAGATACTACATCAGATTTCTACTGGGCTTCCTAAAGGCACTCTTGCGCAGTCATATTAGTGCAAGGGGTGTACCTTGGGAAAATTTGTGAAAGCCACCTTTCACGAGAAGGATAGTCGCGCCACGACGATCCTTGAGAGAATTCACACAGACGTGTGTGGACCTTTCTCAGTAGCTTCGACAGCAAAGCACAGGTATTATGTGATATTTGTTGATGATTTTTCTCTTAAGTGCTGGATCTTCTTCACAGGCTAGGTTGTTTTGACATACTCAAAGCTCTGTGAGTTTAAGGCACTGGTTGAGAAAGAATCGGGGAAGCAGGTGAAGGCTCTAAGGAGCGACAATGGTGGTGAATTCATCTCTGGCGAATTCAAGGACTTTTGCAGCACAGAAGGAATTCAAAGAGAGCTCATAGCACCTCATAACCCACAGCAGAACGGGGTTGCTGAGCGGAAGAACAGAACGATCGTGGGTGCTGCACGGGTGATGTTGCATGATCAGGGCCTACCCATACACTTGTGGGCTGAGGCATGCAATACTACAGTATATGTGCAGAACCGTTGTCCTCACAGGATACTTGGCATGAGTACACCCGAGGAGGCGTTTTCTGGTAAGAGGCCTGATATTTCCCATTTGAGGATTTTTGGTTCACCTGTTTACATTCATGTGACTAAGGATGCCGGGAAGAAGCTGGAGTCGACCGCAGAGGTTGGGATATTTGTGGGGTACACTGATACGTCCCACAACTATCGTGTGTATTTTTCAGATAGTCGCAAGACTGTTGTGCGACGGGATATCAAATTTCAGGAGGAGAAAGCCATGAAGTGTTCGCTTGAGAGCGAGCTACACTTGCATGCAGAGGAGGAGCTATTAGTTCCTAAGGATGAACCTCAGGATGTGGATCAGCCACAAGAGGAGGTTCATGGAGTGGAAGAGACCACTCATGCAGTGCCAACCATCAGAGGGTGGAAGCGCACTACAGAAGCTGAGCGACTGGCTCAAGATGCAGAGAAGGTTGTAGGACCACCTATAGCACAGCGCAGATAGAGACAGTCACCGGACCGGTATACTGGATACATGGCTCTTGTGAGCAAGCGTATCGTGATAGAGCCATCCTCTTTCGAGGAAGCTGTGGAGGACCCCGCATGGGTAGATGCCATGGTGGAAGAGTATGATTCGATTGTTAGAAACAGTGTATGGGAGATTGTCCCAAGGCTGGAGGGGAAATCAGTGGTGGGTTCGAGATGGATCTACGAAGTGAAGCAGGCAGCTGACGGGAGTGTGGAGAAGTACAAGGCAAGATTTGTTGCCCGAGGCTTTTCACAGAAGGAGGGGATCGATTATGAGGAGAACTTTGCACCTGTCGCAAGGTATTCTTCCATACGGACGATCCTAGCTCTCTCAGCGCAGATGGGGTGGCACATTCATCAGATGGATGTGAAGACTGCGTTCCTCAATGGAGTCATTGAGGAGGTGGTGTACATAGAGCAGCCCGAAGGTTTCGAGATCTTCAGCAGCGAGTCGCATGTGTGCAAACTCAAGAGAGCGCTGTATGGGTTGAAACAAGCATCTCGTGCTTGGTACACACAGATAGACAGTTATTTCACCGGACTTGGATTCTCCAAGAGTGAGGCGGATCCGAACCTATACCAGATTGTGGTGGAGGGTAAGTTGCTGATCATTGTACTTTATGTAGATGATTTGATTTTGACAGGTGATGAGCTGTTGATACTCTCATGCAAGGAGGATCTTGCAAAATAGTTTGAGATGAAGGACTTGGGCCTCCTTCATTATTTCCTCGTATTTGAAATTTGGCAGCGCAGTGATGGACTGTTTGTTTCTCAGGGTAAGTATGCCCGGGAGATACTGGAGAAGTTCAACATGCATGGCTGCAAGCCTGTTGATACTCCTCTTCCTGGTGGTTGGAGGAAGGAGGATGCTACTTCGGCGGAGGTAGTGGATGCCACTGTTTATCGATAGTTGGTGGGGTCACTTATGTATCTGGTCAATACACGACCCGATATATGCTATGCAGTTAACCAACTTTCACAAGCTATGGTTAAGCCTACCAAGCTCTTCTGGAAGGCGGGCAAGCATGTATTGCGTTATCTTAGAGGCACATCGGGATATGGATTGTGGTACAGACAGTGGGATGAGGTGAAGCTGTGTGGCTTCACGGATGTAGATTGGGCAGGGAGCCCAACAGACAGAAAGAGCACATCTGGAGGTATTTTCAGTATCAGGTCGACAACAATTTCTTGGTACAGCAGGAAGCAGAGATCCGTGGCACTCAGTTCAGCAGAGGCCGAGTATATGGCATCAAGTTTGGCTGCATGCGAGGCTATATGGATGAGGAAGATCCTAGTCGGGTTGTTCGGTTCACACTTGGAGACTACTGTGATTTATTGTGATAACCAGAGTTGCATTAAACTCTCGGCTAATCCAGTATTTCATGATAGATCCAAACACATTGACATCCGATATCATCATATCAGAGATTGTGTGCAGCGGAGGATCATGTTACTTTCATACATTCCTACGGAGGATCAGGATGCTGATATCTTGACGAAGGCGCTCACCAGGAGAAAATTCGAATACCACAGGGGCAGGATAGGGGTTGCAGATAATCCGTATCTTGTTGAGAGGGAGTGTTGAGAATGCAACAAGATGACAGAGCTTAGTGGAAAGAAGTTGCCTTCATTAAGTGGGCCCGCAGGGTATTTTTGGCGCAAAGTCTATTTTTAGACATGTCAATCATGATTCTATGAGTTGCAGGATGCTATTTGTGGAGGGATGGTCAAGTTGGAAAAATAGATGGACTTATATTTTTAGACATACTGGGCGGAATCTATTTTTAGATTGCCAGTCTAAAAATAGATATGTCGAATATTATTAGCTCTTAATAATATTTGGACTATAAACATTATCTTATCCTCTTGGAGCACTTCAGTTTGATGCCTGGATGTGGCACATGCAGCTGACAGAAGGAATTATGCTATTCCTAGGGTCTAAGTGAAGCTATTGCATGATGACTTCAGTTAGAACTCATGTGAGTGAGTTTGGTGGAGTTGATTGAGGAGTTGATGGAGTTGTGTTCAGTTTGACTTAGTTGAACTAGTTGTATTTAGTTTAACTGATTAATACACTAGTGATGAGTGGTGTGAATTAATTATTAATTAATTCACTAATTATTAACTAATAAATAAACTAATGAACACATCAGTTAACTTCAGTGCATGGACAGTTTCAGTGGAGATCAGTGATGGAGGTAGGTGAAAGAGAAGGTTGACTATCAGTTGTGACTATACTGGTGCATGAGATTTGCACACACATTGATGGAGATGCCAATGAGGATTGCACAGTACATCTTGGTGGGATTCAAACTTGGATCTCATGATTATCCATCTTGGATTGCGCAGTAGAGGCAGGCAGACAGGTGGAGCAGATTGGAGCATGTGATATGTATGATTTGAGCTTGTTTTGTGTGTAACAATTGGAGATAGTGCTGAGAGCTTGTGAGGAGTTTGTACTATGATTGTTACATGTTCTCTATCATTATAATATACAGATAGTTGGGGGTTTTTAGCTTTAAGCTTTCCCATAAATCCTGTGTTTATATGTGTGATTGTTTATGTTTTTAATGTGTGCATGCGATTGTTTATTTTCCGCAAATTGATGATCAATAGTAGAAGAGGTTATGTATTATGCATGAAGCTCAAATAGTGTGTGATCAGGATAATCTCGGTGAATAATTTAACTATTACACAAATTTCTACAAAAAGAAATGGATTATATGTCTAAAGTTCCATATGCATTAGCAGTTGGAAGCTTAATGTATGCAATGGTCTGCACAAGGCCTGATATTTCACATGCAGTGAGAGTTGTGAGCAAGTACATGAACAATCTAGGAAAAGAACATTGGATGGTAGTGAAATGGATTCTCAAATATTTGAAAGGTACCAAAAATCAAGCATTATGCTTTGGTGGTTCAAACATTGCTCTACAGGGATATGTTGATGCAGATATGGCAGGTGACAGAGATAACATGAGGAGCACTACAGGATATGTATTTACTGTAGGTGGAACAACTATCAGTTGGGTTTAAAAAATCCAAAGTGTTGTTGCACTTTCAACAACAGAAGCAGAGTATGTTGTTGCTAAAGAGGCTAGTAAAGAAATGATTTTGTTACAAAGGTTTATGGTTGAATTGGGTAAGAAGCATGATATGGGCACGTTATACAATGATAGCCAAATTTCCATTCATCTTGCAAAGAAATCAGCATTTCATTTCAGGACTAAACACATACAGCTCAAGTACCATTTCATACGGTCAGTATTGGAAGATGGACATTTGAAGCTGGAAAAGATACACACTAGCCAGAATCTTGCAGATATGCTAACAAAATTTGTACCCAGGGAGAAACTGAGATTATGCTCAGTTTCAATTGGTCTTCAAGGATGAAAATGAAGATGAGAAACAACCAGGTCCAAAGAGGAGTCATTGTCCAGCAAATGAAGCGGCGGTGGAGTTTCTACAATCAGTCTCCAAGTGGGATATTGTTGGGTCTGGAACATGATTATCTTGTTTATTTTATATCACAACGTTGGACCCCTGTACCTTAATGGGGCAGCAATGCCACCCGTAATTATACATTGCCTGGGGGGTTCAGGGGGGTGCGGTTGCGCTTTATGGAGGCCTCCCCCCCTGGCGGGGGGTTCGGGGGCAGCACCCCCGAAGCTAAAAATATATGTAAAATTGCCTTGTAAAAGTATAATAATTTCTAGTCAATCTGGGCCGTTCATTAGGCAGATGATATAACGGTAGAAGTTATGTTTAGTTTAGGGTTTTTTTCCCTAGAAGGCAACCCCTCGCTTGTATGAGGGTATTGTATTGCGGCTGTGTATTGTATGTGTATTCTCAGAGCGAGAAACAGATAGGGAGACTGTGAGAGAGAACATAGGATATAACAGCAGATCTGCTGTAGGTTGTGTCTCTTCATTTGTTGGATAATGGAAAGGAAGGACTAGTTATTCAGGGTGGACGTAGCCCAAAATGGGTGAACCACGTATATATGTGTCTCTCTGGTGTTATGTGTTTTGTGTGCTTGTGTTTTCCGCATATTTTATGTGTTGCATTCCTCTGTAACATATAAATTTCTAACAACTTGTATCAGAGCCGAAGGTCTACAAGGCTGATAATCTCACAGGAAAGAAGGGTTCCTAGTTTGAGTGGGAGCAATGGCAGAAGAAGGTAAATTTAGGGTCGAGAAATTTAATGGCCAAAAATTCCCGCTGTGGAAGATGCAGATGGAAGATTATCTGTATCAGAAAGATCTGTACCTACCATTGAGCGGAAAAACAAAGAAGCCGACGGCTATGAAAGACGCAGAATGGGAGCTCCTCGATAGAAAGTCACTCGGAATAGTACGGTTGTGCCTCGCGGCATCAATAGCCTTCAATATTTCAAAGGAAACAACAATAGAGGGTTTGATTAAGGTGTTGGTGAAACTATATGAGAAACCCTCGGCCTCAAATAAGGTATTTCTCATGAAACGTTGATTTAATATGAAGATGTCGGAAGGTGGATATGTTGCAGACCATTTAAATGATTATAATACAGTTACCAATTAGTTAAGTTCTGTAGGGGTAAACTTTGATGATGAAGTTAGGGCTCTTTTATTTCTCTGCTCATTGCCAGAAAGCTGGAATGGTTTAGTTATGGCCATTAGTAACTCTGTCTCCAAATCTAGTACTTTAAAATTTTATGATGCTATCGGTGCTATCCTTAGCGAGGAAATTCAACCAGAAAGCTCCGGTGAGACATCGGGTAATGCTTTGAGTGCAGAGTCCTGGGGAAGAAAACTGGAAAGAGGAAAGATCTCGTGATATCGCAATAAATCAAGGAAAGGAAGATCCAAGTCCAGATCGGGGATAGTGTGCTGGAAATGCGGAAAGAAAGGACACCTAAAGAAAGACTGTAGATCTCGGAAGGGAAAATAAGGAGACGCACAACAAGAAAAAAATCATGAAACAAATGTGACAGGTGATGTGTTACAAGAAGATTTGATTCTTTCTTTCTTAAATGTTATTGATTCCTGGATGTTAGATTCAAGGGCCTCATTCCATGCCACACCTGATAAGAAATATTTTCATGACTATGTTCAAGGAGATTTTGGACAAGTTCGTTTGGGTAATGATAAACCCTGTAAAATTGTTGGAATGGGTAAAGTTCTTGTAAAATAGCATAATGGAAACCAATGGCTATTAAAGGAGGTAAGACATGTTCTAGATCTGAAGAAAAATCTGATTTCAATAGGGAAGTTAGGAGGTGAAGGTTGTTTGACAACTTTCACAGATAAAACTTGGCAGGTCACCAAAGGAGCCCTAGTAATAGAAAAAGGCCAAAAGGTTGGTACATTGTATTTATGAAATGGTATTTATAACTCTGTTAATGCTTTAACTTCCAAAGGAGAAGATGCAGAATTATGGCATCATAGGCTCGGACACATGAGTGAGAAGGGGATGAAGATTCTTCACTCAAGAAATTTGTTGTCGGGTTTGAATAATGTTGATTTGGATTTCTATGAGAATTGCATTTATGGAAAACATAAGAGAGTCAAATTTCTCAGAGTTGGGAAAGAAAATAAGAGCAAAAAATTAGAGCTTTTGCATACAGATGTATGGGGACCTGCTCAGGTATCATCTCTCGATGGCTCTCATTATTATGTTACTTTTATTGATGATGAAACTAGAAAAACTTGGATTTATTATATTCAGAATAAATCTGATATATTTGATACTATCAAGAAATGGAAAGCTTTGGTTGAGATTGAGACAGGAAAGAAGTTGAAGTGTCTCAGATCAGACAATGGAGTTGAATATTGCAGCAAAGAGTTTGATAGGTACTTTTCAGAGCATGGAATTCACAGAGAGAAGACAATTCCAAGAACACCACAAGAAAATGGTGTGTCATAAAGGATGAACAGAACAATCATGGAGCATGCAAGGTGCATGAGATTGCATGTAGGATTGCCTTTACTGTTTCGGGAAAATGCTGTAGATACTATTGTTTATCTAATAAATAGAGGGCCTTCAAGTTCCTTGGATGGTGGTATTCCATAGGAAGCATGGATAGGTAAAAAGGTAAACTATTATTTTTTAAAGCCTTTTGGCTGTGAGGCCTTTATCCATATTAATAAAGAAAACAGAACAAAGCTTGAGGCAAAATCAAAGAAATGTACCTTTATTGGATATGGTGTTAATGATTTTGGTTATCGCTTATATGATTATGAAAATTTCAAAATCATTAGGAGCTGATATGTAATATTCATTGAAAAGGTGTAGTATAGGAAGCAGTTACACGAAAAGAAACAAGAAAAAGAAAACAAGGAATACACAGTTCTTGATGAGATCACAGAAAAAGTAAAGGTGTCTGAAAATAATAATAATCAACAGCCACAACAACAACAACCACCACAACAGCAACAGGCACCTCAAAACCCTGAAAGCGGTGTTAGAAGATCTACTAGGATAAGTAGACCCCCTGAACGATACTCTCCTTCATTATATTATTTATTGTTGACTGATTCTCGTGAAATCAAATGTTATGAAGAAGCAATGTAGGTTGAAAGCATGAAGAAGTGGGAGCTAGCCATGGAAGAAGAGATGGACCCCTTATGCATAACCAGACTTGAGACTTAGTCAGGTTGCCTGCAGGTAAAACTACATCGCAGAATAAATGGGTTTATAGGCTGAAGGAAGAAGATGGAGGAAAATAGAGGTACAAAGATATACTTGTGGTGAAGGGGTCTGCACAGAAGAAAGGTATTGATTTTGATGAAATATTTTCTCTTGTTGTTAAGATGACTTCAATCATAACTACTTTAAGTCTTCTAGCAGTGGAAGATTTACATCTTGAACAGTTAGATGTAAAGACATCATTTCTCCATGGAGATTTGGAGGAAGAGATCTATATGCAGCAACTAGAAGGATATGAGGTCAAAGGGAAAGAAAAATTAGTGTGTAGGTTAAAGAAGAGCTTGTATGGCTTAAAACAAGCTCCAAGGCAGTGGTATCTAAAATCTGACAGGTTTATGTCTGAACAAGTTTATACTAATGTCACTCTGATCATTGTGTTTATCTGAAAAAGAAAAATGATGGGAGCTATATTATATTGTTATTGTATGTAGATTACATGCTTGTTTCATGGTCTAACATGCAGGAAATAAATGTGCTCAAAAGAAAATTGGAAAATTCATTTGCAATGAAGGATTTGGGAGCTGTAAAACAAATCTTTGGTATGAGAATAACTAGAGACAGGAAAAATCACAAATTAACATTGTCTCAGAACGAGTACATACAAAAGGTGTTGAAAAGATTTAATATGCAGAATGCAAAACCAATTAGTACACATTTTTCTAGCCATTTCAAACTTAGTAAGGAGATGTGCTCAAAGATCCAAGAAGAAATGGATTATATGTCTAAAGTTCCATATGCATCAATAGTTGGTAGCTTAATGTATGCAATGGTCTGCAAAAGGCCTGATATTGCACATGCAGTGGGATTTGTGAGCAGGTACATGAACAATCCAGGAAAAGAACATTGGATGGCAGTGAAATAAATTCTCAGATATTTGAGAGGTACCACAAATCAAGCATTATGCTTTGGTGGTTCAAACATTGCTCTACAGGGATATGTCGATGCAGATATGGCAAGTGACAAAGATAACAGGAGGAGCACTAAACGATATGTATTTATTGTAGGTGGAACAACTGTCAGTTGGGTTTCAAAAATCCAAAGTGTAGTTGCACTTTCAACAACAGAAGCAGAGTATGTTGCTGCTACAGAGGCTAGTAAAGAAATGATTTGGTTACAAATTTTTATGGATAAATTGGGTAAGAAGCATGATATGGGCACATTATACAGTGATAGCCAAAGTTCCATTCATTTTGTGAAGAAATTAGCATTTCAATCCAGGACTAAACACATACATCTCAAGCATCATTTCATACAGTCAGTATTGGAATATGGATAGTTGAAGCTGGAAAAGATACACACTAGCTAGAATCCTGTAGATATGCTAACAAAAGTTGTAACCAAGGAGAAACTGAGATTATGCTCAGTTTCAATTGATCTTCAACGATGACGATGAAGATGAGAAATAGCCAGGTCCAAATAGGAGTCATTGTCCAGCAAATGAAGTGGCGGTGGATTTGCTACAATCAGTCTCTAAGTGGTAGATTGTTGGGTGTCGAGCCTGATTATCTTATTTATTTTGTATCACAGCATTGGACCCCTATACCTTAATGGGGAGGCAACTCCGCCCGTAATTGTACACTTCCTGGGGGGTCCAGGGGGGGCCACTGCTTTATGGAGCCCCCCCCTGGCGGGGGGTTTCAGGGGCAGCGCCCCCGAAGCTAAAAACAGATGTAAAATTTCCTTGTAAAAGTATAGTAATTTCTAGTCAATCTGGGCCGTTCATTAGGCAGATGATCTAATGGTAGAAGTTATGTTTAGTTTATGGTTTTTTTCCCTAAAAGGCAACCCCTCGCTTGTATGAGGGTATTGTATTGCGGCTGTGTATTGTATGTGTATTCTCAGAGCGAGAAACGAATAGGGAGACTATGAGAGATAACAAAGGATATTAAAGCGGATCTGCTGTAGGTTGTGTCTCTTCATTTTGCTGGATAATAGAAAGGAAGGACTAGTTTTTCGGGGTGGACATAGCCTAAACTGGGTGAACCACGTATATATGTGTCTCTCTGGTTTTCTGTGTTTTGTGTGCTTGTGTTTTCCGCATATTTTATGTGTTGCATTGCTATGTAATATATAATTTTCTAACAACTGATATCAGAGCCGAAGGTCTATTTGGCTGATAATCTCGCAGGAAAGAAGGGTTCCTAGTTCGAGTGGGAGCAATAGCGGAAGATGGTAAATTTAGGGTCTAGAAATTTAACGGCCAAAACTTCTCGTTGTGGAAGATGCAGATGGAAGATTATCTATATCAGAAAGATTTGTACCTACCATTGAGCAGAAAAACAAAGAATCTGACGACTATGACAGACGTAGAATGGGAGCTTCTCGATATAAAGGCACTTGGAATAGTACAGTTGTGCCTCACGGCATCGGTAGCCTTCAATATTTCGAAGGAAGAAACAACAGAGGGTTTCATTAAGGCGTTGGAAAAACTATATGAGAAACCCTCGGCCCCAAATAAGGTATTTTTTATGAAACGTTTTTTAATATGAAGATGTCAGAAGATGGATTTGTTGCAGACCATTTAAATGATTTTAATACACTTACCAGTTAGTTAAGTTCTGTAGGGGTAAACTTTGATGATGAAGTTAGGGCTCTTTTATTTCTGTACTCATTGTTAGAAAGATGGAATGGTTTAGTTATGGCCATTAGTAACTCTATCTCCGGATCTCGTAATTTAAAGTTTGATGATATTGTCGGTGCTATCCTTAGTGAGGAAATGTGACGGAAAAGCTCCAGTGAGACATCGGGTAATGCTTTGAGTGCAGAGTCCTGGGGAAGAAAAATGGAAAGTGGAAAGAGCTCAGGATATCGCATTAAATCAAGGAAAGGAAGATCCAAGTCCATATCGGGGATAGTGTGCTGGAAATGCGGAAAGAAAGGACACCTAAAGAAAGACTGTAGATCTCGGAAGGGAAAAGAAGGAGACGCACAACAAGAAAACAATCATGAAGAAAATGTGATAGGTGATGTGTTACAAGATGCTTTGAATATTTCTTTCGAAAATGTTACTGATTCCTGGGTGGTAGATTCAGGGGCTTCATTCCATGCCACACCTGATAAAAAATATTTTCATGACTATGTTCAAGGAGATTTTGGACAAGTTTGTTTGGGTGATGATAAACCCTGTAAAATTGTTGGAATGGGTAAAGTTCTTGTAAAACAACAAAATGGAAACCAATGGCTATTAAAGTAGGTAAGGCATGTTCTAAATCTGAAGAAAATCCTAATTTCAACAGGCAGTTAGGCGGTGAAGGTTGTGTGACAACTTTCACAGATAAAACTTGGAAGGTCACCAAAGGAGCCCTGGTAATAGAAAAAGGCGAAAAGGTTGATACATTGTATTTTTGCAATGGTATTTCTAACTATGTTAATGCTTTAACTTCCAAAGGAGCAGATGCAGCATTATGGCATCATAGGCTCAGACACATGAGTGAGAAGGGGATGAAGATTCTTCACTCAAGAAATTTGTTGTCAAGTTTGAAGAATGTTGATTTGGATTTCTGTGAGAATTGCATTTATGGAAAACAGAAGAGAGTCAAATTTCTCAGAGTTGGGAAAGAAAAGAAGAGCGAAAAAATAAACATTTATAAGATAAAACATAGAAGTTTTGCTGATGCATCATCTGGGTAATCTCATTATTATGTTACTTTTTATTGATGGTACAAGCTGAAAAACTTGGATTTATTGTATTCAAAATAAATCTGATGTATTTGATACTTTCAAGAAATGGAAAGCTTTGGTTGAGATTGAGACAAGAAAGAATTTGAAGTGTCTCAGATCAGACAATGGAGGTGAATATGCGGCAAAGAGTTTGATAGGTACTATTCAGAGCATGGAATTCACAGAGAGAAGACAATTCCAAGAACACCACAAGAAAATGGTGTGTTAGAAAGGATGAACAGAACAATCATGGAGCGTGCAAGGCGCATGAGATTGAATGCAGGATTACCTTTACTGTTTTGGGCAGATGCTGTAGATACTGTTGTTTATCTAATAAACAGAGGGCCTTCAAGTTCCTTGGATGGTGGTATTCCAGAGGAAGCATGGACAGGTAAAAAGTTAAACTAATCTTTTTTAAAGCCTTCTGGCTGTGAGGCCTTTCTTCATATTAAAAAGAAAACAGAACAAATCTTGAGGCAAAATCAAAGAAATGTACCTTTATTGGATATGGTGTTAATGATTTTGGTTATCGTTTATATGATTATGAAAATCAAAAAATAATTAGGAGAAGATATGTAATATTCAATGAAAATGTATTGTATAAGAATGAGTTGCAGGAAAAGAAACAGGAAAAAGAAAACAAAGAATACACATTTCTTGATGAGATCATAGAAAAAGTAAAGGTGCCTGAAAATAATAATAATCAATAGCCACAACAACAACCACCACAATAGAAATAGGCACCTAAAACACCTAAAAGTGGTGTCAGAAGATATACAAGGATAATTAGACCCCCTAAACGATACTCTCCTTCATTATATTATTTATTGTTGACTAATTCTGATGAACCCTAATGTTATGAAGAAGCAATGCAGGTTGAAAGAAGGAAGAAGTGGGAGCTAGCCATGGAAGAAGATATGGACTCCTTAATGCATAACCAGACTTGGGACTTAGTCAAGTTGCCTACAGGTAAAACTACATTGCAGAATAAATGGGTTTACAGGCTGAAGGAAGAAGATGGAGGAAAACAGAGGTACAAAGTTAGACTTGTGGTGAAGGGGTTTGCACAGAAGAAAAGTATTGATTTTGATGAAATATTTTCTCTTGTTGTTAACATGACTTCAATCAAAACTATTTTAAGTCTTGTAGCAGCGGAAGATTTACATCTTGAACAGTTAGATGTAAAGACAACATTTCTCCATGGAGATTTGGAGGAAGAGATCTATATGCAACAACTAGAAGGATATGAGGTCAAAGGGAAATACAAATTAGTGTGCAGGTTAAAGAAGAGCTTGTATGGCTTAAAGCAGGCTCCAAGGCAATGGTATCTAAAATTTGACAGGTTTATGTTTGAACAAGGTTATACTAGATGTCACTCTAATCATTGTGTTTATCTAAAAAAGAAAAATGATGGCAGCTATAGTATATTGTTATTGTATGTAGATGACATGCTTGTTGCAAGGTCTAACATGCAGAAAATAAATGTGCTCAAAAGAAAATTGGCAAATTCATTTGCAATGAAGGATTTGGGAGCTGCAAAACAAATCCTTGGTATGAGAATAACTAGAGACAGAAAAAATCACAAATTAACACTGTCTCAGAATGAGTACATACAAAAGGTTTTGAATAGATTTATTATGCAGAATGCAAAACCAGTTAATACACCTTTTGCTAGCCATTTCAAACTTAGTAAGGAGATGTGTGCAAAGACCCAAGAAGAAATGGATTATATGTCTAAAGTTCCATATGCATCAGTAGTTGGAAGCTTAATGTATGCAATGGTCTGTACAAGGCCTAATATTGCACATGTAGTGGAATTTGTGAGCAGGTACATGAACAATCCAGGAAAATAACATTGGATGGCAGTGAAATGGATTCTCAGATATTTGAGAGGTACCACAAATAAAGCATTATGCTTTGGTGGTTCAAACATTTCTCTATAGTGATATGTTGATGCAGATATGGCAGGTGACAGAGATAACAGGAGGAGCAATACATGATATGTATTTACTGTAGGTGGAACAACTGTTAGTTGGGTTTCAAAAATCTAAAGTGTTGTTGCACTTTAAACAACAGAAGTAGAGTATGTTGCTGCTACAGAGACTAGTAAAGAAATGATTTGGTTACAAAGGTTTATGGATGAATTGGGTAAGAAGCATGATATAGGCACATTATACAATGATAGCCAAAGTGCCATTCATCTTGCAAAGAACTCATCATTTCATTCCAGGACTAAACACATACAGCTCAAGTACCATTTCATATGGTCAGTATTGGAAGATGGACAGTTGAAGCTGGAAAAGAAACACACTAGCCAGAATCCTGCAGATATGCTAACAAAAGTTGTAACCAAAGAGAAACTTAGATTATGCTCAGTTTCAATTAGTCTTCAAGGATGACGATGAAGATGAGAAACAACCAGGTCCAAAAATGAGTCATTGTCTAACAAATGAAGCAGCGGTGGAGTTGCTACAATCAATCTCCAAGTGGGAGATTGTTGGGTGTGGAGCCTGATTATCTTGTTTATTTTGTATCACAAGGTTGGACCCCTATACCTTAATGGGGCGGAAACACCGCTAGTAATTGTACGCTGCCGGGGGGGTCCAGAGGGGGCGGCTGCGCTTTCAGGGGCAGTGCCCCTAAAGCTAAAAACAGATGTAAAATTTCCTTGTAAAAGTATAGTAATTTCTAGTCAATCTGGGTTGTTCATTAGGCGGATGATCTGACAGTAGAAGTTATGTTTAGTTTAGGGTTTTTTTTCCCGAGAAGGCAACCCCTCGCTTGTATGAGGGTATTGTATTGCGGCTGTGTATTGTATGTGTATTCTCAGAGCGATAAATAGATAGGGATACTGTGAGAGAGAACAGAGGATATTACAACAGATCTGTTGTAGGTTGTGTCTCTTCATTTTGCTGGATAATAGAATGGAAGGACTGGCTATTCGAGGTGGACGTAGCCCAAACTAGGTGAACCACGTATATCTATGTCTCTATGGTTTTATGTGTTTTGTGTGTTTGTGTTTTCCACATATTTTATGTGTTGAATTTCTCTGTAATATATAATTTTCTAACAACTAGTATCATAGTCGAAGGTCTATTTGGCTGATAATCTCGCAGGAAAGAAGGGTTCCTAGTTCGAGTGGGAGCAATGGAAAAAGATGGTAAATTTAGGGTCGAGAAATTTAACAGCCAAAACTTCTCGCTGTGGAAGATGCAAATGGAAGATTATCTGTATCAGAAAGATATGTACCTACCATTAAGCAGAAAAACAAAGAAGCCGACAACTATGACAGACACAAAATGGGAGCTTCTCGATAGAAAGGCACTCAGAACAGTACGGTTGTGCCTCACGGCATTCTTAGTGTATAATATTTCAAAGGAAACAACAACAGAGGGTTTGATTAAGGCGTTGGTGAAACTATATGAGAAACCCTCAACCTCAAATAAGGTATTTCTTATGAAAATTTTATTTAATATGAAGATGTCAAAACGTGGATCTGTTGCAGACTGTTGGAACAGGGTCTCCTACAAGCTGCGAAACTGGTCCGATTTCGTATATTTTTTATTATATTTAGTCTAGTGCAGGGGTTTTGGGGTGGGTCAAAGCCTCGAAAGCATTGTAATGGGTCAAAGGGTAGGCCTAGAGGCCGCAAACCATGGTTTGCGGACCATAGGAAAGATTAGGCTAGATTGTTATAAAGAGAGGGACATTTTGAATGGTAAGGTAAGAAGATAAGGAGATATTGATGTGAAATTGTGGCTTAGTAGATCTGTTGGGTTTTTGGGGAAAGGAATCCTATTGGATGTGTGCATGGAGATCCCAAGTCCAGCTGTGTGTGGACCCTGTTGCTGTGTGCGCAGGTCGGGTTTGGGTATTGTAAGAAGGAATTGAAGGATTAATGAATGAGAAAGGTCTTTGCATAGCTGAATGCATTTGTACTGTTGATGTGAATCTTTGATAGCTGCTGTGTTATGCATATTCTGTGTTAAGCTGCGAAGATCCGGTTCTGAGATAGGCGACCTGGTCATTATCAAGCCGGACGCAACTCTGCTTGGCTTACCCATCCTCTCTCAGGGTGCGGAATTCTGGTTCCAGCACCCACCCATACTGCTTCGGGTGAGACTTTGACCTACGCAAGCAGGTCACTACCAAAAGGACCAGTAGTATAGGGGTTTGTTGGAAAACCTTAACTCTGAACCTGGGTCAAGACCCCTCGAGCCAACAAATGGTTCCATTGCCGGGACCAGGAGCATTTCGAGAAGGGGGTTGGGTAATGCCAAGAAAAGTATTGGAAGGCTGAGAAGAAAAGAAGAGTAGGTACGAAAGAAGGGGATAGATATGTCTATAGCCCTCTGCGAGAGACGGTTGCGCAGAGCCCCCAAGCTACACCGCCTTCAGAACCACGTAATAATAAAACCTCGCCCGAAACCCTGCCAGAAGAAGAGATGGCAGCACACTTGAAATTACCTACCTTCAAATGTGTGGGAGATGAGGACATGGACCCATTTTGGTTTGTTGCAGACTCAGTATGGACTACGCAAAGTGTGGCAAGTGATACTGTGAAAAGGGCACAGCTATCCCTGGCCTTCGAAGAGAGAGCTCTGGACTGGTATATGCGATACATATCTCAAAATGGAAGCACATCCATTCAAGATATTAAGGACGCTCTAAAACAACAGTTCCGCAAACCTAAGTCCTACTCTCATATCGTAGCAGACGTGAAAGATTTCAAGCAAGGAGCAACTGAGTCTGTATGGGAAGCTGATCAAAGACTAAAAAAAGCAATCAGAGAAGGAGGATTTAAGTATGAAGATAGACAGAACATGGAATGGTTCATCGCTATGCTGCTACCTCACATGTGTGTACCTATGGGCCACCAAACCTTCGAATCACAGGAAAAAGCTTTGGAAGCCGCCATGAAACTCGAAGCTGCACCCAGAGAAGATACATCGGTAGGAGTACAACAAATTTAGGAGCAGCTCGAAGCTATGCACATGGAGATTCAGAACCTACAGAAGGAACGGGGAAAAGGAGCTAGTGTAGACCTATGGTGCATACGCTGTCGGTGACCTAGACATACGAAGGATCAGTGCCCACTACTGGTAGATTACATACAGGCAGGAGGACCTAGTCCGGTGCATCCAGGAGCAAGTGGAGAACTCAACCTAGTGCGTCCAGGCTCAAGCGGATCTGTGTTGTGGTGCGATGACTGCCGTGTAGCAGGGCTGCATGATATGAACCATTGCCCCCGCCTAGGTGCGTACATCCCAGAACTGAAGCAACAATTGTGCAGATTCTTCCAGTCGGTAGGACATGATGAGAAAAATTGTTGAACTTATGATCTGATGATAGATCAAGGAAACTTGTATAGGGTGCAGTCAGACCATGCGTCACCTAGGTCTCCCGCAAACTTTGGTGGCTCCCTAGCTAGGGGCAGGGGAGGTCGGGGAGGAAGCGCAGGTCGAGGATGTTGACAGCGCATCTGTTATAACTGCCAGGACATAGGACACTTTGCAAGGGACTACCCAAATCCTACAAGGTAATCCTACAAGTATTGCAGACAGCTGGACCATGCGATTGAAGATTGTCCAATTTTGATAGCAAAAATGTAAGAAAAACAACCAACACCAACGCAGAATGTACAAAGAGTTAACGCTGAACTACGAGACAGAAATTCGAGTGCGAATGTTGTAACACACAGTAGGACAGCCACCAGGGGGCTAGAAGGAGGCTACGAGGGGTCCTCTAATCCGACAGGTACCTCTCAACCAAGAAGGGTTGGACCACCAACCAGGGCAAGAAACAAGTATCGCAGTCCACTAGGACATTGCTAAGACAAGGGAAGCTACTGCGCAGGCACCTACACACCTCAAGGTGGGTGACGAAATGAGACCATTCCTGTAGGCGTGTATGAAGCTATGGCACAACCAACGAACCAAAGAAAACCTTCAGGCATTAACAGATAGCTGCATAGTGCAGTCCCACCTATCTCCAGAAGTCCAAGACGTGCACAAGCTCGGTGGATATAGGAAACGCACCGGTAGGGAGATGATATTAACTGCCCAAATCGGTAACTATGAAATGGAATAGGTTGTCTTAGACTTGGGGTCGGATGCAAACATGCTACCTAAGAAAACTTGGAAGCAAATGGGAGAACCCAAATTGGAGTGGTTCAATATCCAGTTACGTATGGCCAACCAGTAGAAGATTATACCTCTAGGGAGACTATCAAAAATCCTGGTAGATATCATTGGGGTCAAGGTCCAGGCTAATTTCGAAGTAATTCAGATTGTAGAAGATGCAGACCCATACCCTGCGCTCTTAGGACTGGACTGGGCTATAGATATGGGTGGTATCATCAATATCAAAAAGAGAAGCATGGTGTTTGAAAATAACAGAACATGGGTAATAGTACCATTAGATCCTACATAAGGTGAGTGCTACACAGAGCCAGTATGCGGTGAAGAAGAGGTGGATCACATTTACAAATTGACTACGCGGAATGAATATTGGATCAATCCCACGGCGGACGGGGTACTCTGTTGGGAGGCAGACAGTGAATGCTTCTTTGACTCTAATGAGGAGATGGAGAATTGGCAAAATCCAGTTGCACGATGTCTCGATGCTATGATGTCTTCAAGTCACAAGGGAATTCTGCTGCATTTCCTCAGAGGTAAGAGATCTACCCCATTTTGATGAGTTCGGTAGCGTCAAGGAGTTCCTGAGGACATTGGAAGCTACGGTTCCAAGAGAACGAAGGCTATAGGCCCTTAATCTAGCTATGCAAGGAACCCCTACGTGGTGGTGGGACACCCACAAGGAAGCATTCCAGGATTGGGAGGAATGTCAGGATATGATGATCCTGCGGTTCGCACCCCCGGCTGACGTACACACCAAGACATTCCTCGGACCAGGGGATCCCTGCACGCATCTGCTCACCTAGATAGACAAATGGTCCGACCAGACTATAGAAGAGTGGGTTCATCTGTTTATTTTTGCCTTAGGGCCTATCCTCATCGCATGGTATTTAGATGCGGAGCTACATTAGCACACCTGCCACTGGGAGACACTAAAAGATGACTTTATAGGAACGTTCAGGCTAATTGGGGGGACGAAGGTGCTCGACGAAGCTCTCCAGGACATCGATGCTTTTGTATTTAATGACTCGCGCCATCACGCTGCATTGAAAGTCCTGACATGGGAAGCGCAGATGCAAGACATAGTCGACTGTTGGAGCTTGGAGATAGAAGCAGAGGAAGATAATCCTCGAGACATCTTTGTCCCATAATCTAAGGGGGAATGTACAGTTATTAGACCCCCACTACAGAATATTGATGTTACCCAACCTCTCAAGCTACGCGAAATTAATATTAGGATGGAAGAACATCCTAAGTTGGCCAAAATTGGGGACTATTAGGACGAAGGAACCGTAGGCAAAATTGCAGAGCTACTTACGGAATATTAGAACTTATTCCCAACAATTTTTTCCGAGCTCAAAGGAATCACAAGGGAACTAGACGTTATGCACATCACTCTGAAACCACAGGCGTGCCCCGTAAAGCAGCGGCCTTACTGGCTGAACCCTAAATATAAGCAAAAGGTAAAAGAAGAACTAGACAAAATGCTTGTTGCAAGTATCATTGAACTGGTTGAACAGATGGATTGGGTTCGATGGTCGTTCAGGAGAAGAAAACAAAGGGGGAGATACGAATCTGCATAGACCTATGCAAGTTAAACGATTCCTGTGTACATGACCCCTTCCCTATGCCTTTCTCAGATGAAATCCTTGATAGCGTGGGCGGACAGGAAGCATATTCCTTCACTGATGGGTTCTCCGGGTACCACCGGATCTAAATCGCACCTGAAGATTGCAGTAAGACTACGTTCGCAACCGAATAAGGATCCTTTCAATATACCTTCATGCCCTTTGGTCTTAAGAATGCACCTACTATCTTCTCAAGAGTAGTCATTGCCGTATTCAAGGAGTTCATCCATAAGTTTCTGGAATTTTATTTCGATGACTGGACGGTGTTTGGCTTGGTAAAGGAGCATGTCTCTAACCTGCGCATGATGTTGGATGTCTGTCGAAAGCACCAGATTTCCTTGAATATCAATAAGTGTATCTTCTGTGTGCCTTTTGGAATCTTTCTTGGCCACATAGTATGCCAACAAGGGCTAATGGTTGATCCTGTGAAGGTAGTAGTAATTATAAACCTTGCAGTCCCAGCAACGGAGAAACAGTTGCGTTCGATTCTCGGACACATGGGCTATTACATAAAATTCATTCAGGAGTACGCACTGATCACAACACCCATGGAAAAACTGCTTAAAAATGATGTTTATTTTTTTTGGAATGATGAATGTCAGAAGAGTTTTGAGCTACTCAAAGAGAAGATGGTCTCTGCACCCATTCTAATATTTTTTGATTGGTCGAAGTAATTTCATGTACATGTGGATGCATCAGGAATCGCCTTGGGCGTTGTCTTAACCCAACCTGGGGAGGGAGATAATGATCACCTAGTTGCCTTTTCTAGTCGAAAACTCTCTAGCGCAGAGCGCAACCACTCCACCACCGAACGAGAAGGACTGGCTATGGTATACGCATTACAAAAATATTGACACTATCTGTTGGGAGGACACTTTAAGATGTTTACCGATCATTCGGCTTTAAAATACCTTGTGAACAAGCCTGTGTTGGGGGGGAAGATTTGTAGGTGGTTGTTTCTATTTCAAGAATATGATTTTGAAATCATAGTCAAGCCAGGAAGACTGAATGCAGGTCCGGATCATCTGTCCCACATCGAGACAGGCGAAGACCCTACTAACTTGGAGGAAGGATTACCGGATGCGCAACAGTTCGCCATTAAGGTCGTTGACGCACACTTTGCTGATATCATTAAGTTCTTGACTACAGGCGTGGCCCCCAAAGAATATTCGGTACAGCAGAAGAAGGAGTTGGTTACTCGGGTGGCGGACTTTACTATCATCGTCGTCCAATTATATAAACTAGGCGTTGATAAAGTACTGTGCAGGTACGTCCTAGAACATGAACAACATGCCGTCTTGGCGGAGGCACACGAAGGCGTCGCAGGAGGCCACTATGCCGGAAAGGCAACGACACAAAAGATCTTGAGCGCTGGGTTATGGTGGCCTACCCTACACCATGATTCTCACGACTATTGTAAATCGTGCGATACGTGCCAGCGGACAGGACAACCCTCACAAAGAGATGAAATTCCATTACAACCTCAAATAGCTTTGCAGGCCTTTTACAAATGGGCCATTGATTTTGTAGGACCAATCAATCCTCCAGGAAAGAATACAGGTGCGTGCTACATTATTACTGCCACTGACCATGTCACTCGATGGGCTGAAGCACAAGCGGTAAAGGATTGTACTGCAGATACTGCTGCACACTTCATCTTTGAGCAAATCATGACCAGATTTGGATGCCCAAAGATCCTCATGAGCGACAGAGGCACGCACTTTGTTAATGAAACGATACAAGCCCTGAATGAATAATTCTGGATCCATCATGCAAAAAGTACACCGTATCATCCACAGGCAAATGGGGCGATCAAGGCTTTCAATAAAATCTTAGAGAAAGCATTGACTAAGGTCTACAATGCCGATCATAGTGATTGGGACGTGCACATCCCCTCTATTCTATGGGCCTATCGGACGACCTGCAAGAAGCTAACAGGAAGGACCCCCTTTCGGATGGTCTACGACAAAGAGGTCATTACGCCAATAGAATACATTGTTCCTAGTCTACATATCGCAGCATTTACGAATATGGCAGAACCTGACATCATGGAAGAACGCCTTGCGCAGCTTTTGGCGTTGGAAGAAGATCAATTCATTGTTAACTTTCATCAGCATGTTCAGAAGGCTCGCAATAAAGCTTGGCATGATCGACATATCTACCAAAAGACATTTGTGGAAGGTGACCTAGTCCTCTTATATGATATCCAGTTTAAAAAACACCTAGGGAAGTTCCGACAGCACTGGCTTGGTCCCTACACTGTTATGGACATCACGGATGGTGGAGCAGTCAGGTTAGCTACCCTGCACGGTGACGTGTTACCAGGATATGTCAATAGCAGTCGGCTCAAACCATACAAGGTTAAATGACTATATGGCTGGAATAATCGTCTCAAGCAGAATCAGCCCACCAGGGATGAGGCGTTGAGGCACGAATGAGATACGCACGCTAGTCAGGGTAATCAAGTAGCTCCAGGGACAATTGGTGGACCCACGGCCACAGTGATTCGAGATGAATTACAAGATTGTGTTGGGGGACAGTTGGAATAGGGTCTCCTACAAGCTGTGAAACTAGTCCGATTTCGTATATTTTTTATTATATTTAGTCTATTGCAGGGGTTTTGGGGTGGGTCAAAGCCCCGGAAGCATTGTAATGGGTCAAAGGGTAGGCCTAGAGGCCGCAAACCATGGTTTTAAGACCATAGGAAATATTAGTCTAGATTGTTATAAATAGAGGGACATTTTGAATGGTAAGGTAAGAAGATAAAGATATATTGATGCGAATTGTGGCTTAGTATATCTGTTGGGTTTTTGGGGAAAGGACTCCTGCTGGATGTGTGCGCGGAGATCCCAAGTCCAGCTATGTGCGAACCCTGTTGCTGTGTGCACAGGTCGGGTTTGGGTATTGTAAGAAGGAACTTAAGGATTAATGAATGAGAAAGGTTGTTGTGTAGCTGAATGTATTTGTACTGTTGATGCGAATCTTTGATAGCTGTTGTGTTATGCATATTCTGTGTTAAGCTACGAAGATCCGGTTCTGAGATAGGCGATCTACTCATTATCAAGCTGGACGCAGCTCTGCTTGGCTTACCCATCCTCTCTCAGGGTGCGGAAACCTGGTTCCAGAACCCACCCATACTGCTTCGGGTGAGACTTTGACCTGTGGAAGTAGGTCACTGCCGAAAGGGCCATTAGTATAGGGGTTTGTTGGCAAACCTTAACTCTGAACTTGGGTCAGGACCCCTCGAACCAACACAGACCATTTAAATGATTTTAATACAACTACTAGTCAGTTATGTATGGGTAAACTTGGATGATGAAGTTAGGGCTCTTCTATTTCTATGCTCATTACTAGAAAGCTAGAATGGTTTAGTTATGGCCATTAGTAACTTTGTCTTCGGATCTAGTACTTTAAAGTTTGATGATGTTGTCGGTGCCATCCTTAGAGAGGAAATGCGACGGAAAAGCTCCAGTGAGACATAGGGTAATGCTTTGAGTGCAGAGTCCTGGGGAAGAAAAATGGAAAGAGGAAAGAGCTCGAGATATCGCAGTAAATCAAGGAATGACAGATCCAAGTCCAGATCAGGGATATTGTGCTGGAAATGTGGAAAGAAAGGACACCTAAAAAAATACTGTAGATCTCAGAAGGGAAAACAAGGAGACACGCAGCAAGAAAACAATCATGAAGCAAATGTGACAAGTGATGTGTTACAAGATGCATTGATTCTTTCTTTCGAAAATGTTACTAATTCCTGGGTGGTAGATTCAAGGGCCTCATTCCATGCCACACCTGATAAGAAATATTTTCATGACTATGTTCAAGGAGATTTTGGACAAGTTCGTTTGGGTGATGATAAACCCTGTAAAATTGTTAGAATGGGTAAAGTTCTTGTAAAACAGCAGAATGGAAACCAATGGCTATTAAAGGAGGTAAGGCATGTTCTATATCTGAAGAAAAATCTAATTTCAACAGGGAAGTTAGGCAGTGAAGGTTGTGTAACAACTTTCACAGATAAAACTTGGAAGGTCACCAAAGGAGCCCTAGTAATAGCAAAAGGCGAAAAGGTTGGTACATTGTATTTATGCAATGGTATTTCTAACTCTATTAATGCTTTAACTTCCAAAGGAACAGATCTAGTATTATGGCATCATAGGCTCGGACACATGAGTGAGAATGGGATGAAGATTCTTCACCCAATAAATTTGTTGCCGGCTTTGAAGAATGTTAATTTGGATTTCAGTGAGAATTGCATTTATGGAAAAGAGAAGAGAGTCATATTTCTCAGAGTTGGGAAAGAAAATAAGAGCGAAAAATTAGAGCTTGTGCATACAGATGTATGGGGACCTGCTAAGGTATCATCTCTCGGTGGCTCTCATTATTATGTTACTTTTATTGATGATGCAACTAGAAAAACTTGGATTTATTAGATTCAGAATAAATCTGATGTATTTGATACCTTCAAGAAATGGAAAGCTTTGGTTGAGATTGAGACAGGAAATAAGTTGAAGTGTCTCAGATCAGACAATGGAGGTGAATATTGCAACAAAAAGTTTGATAGGTACTTTTCAGAGCATGGAATTCGCAGAGAGAAGACAGTTCCAAGAACACCACAAGAAAATGGTGTGTCAGAAAGGATGAACAGAACAATCATGGAGTGTGCAAGGTGCATGAGATTGCATGTAGGATTGCCTTTACAGAATTTGGGCAGATGTTGTAGATACTGCAGTTTATCTAATAAACAGAGGGCCTTCAAATTCCTTGGATGGTGGTATTCCAGAGGAAGCATGGACAGGTAAAAAGGTAAACTACTCTTTTTTAAAGCCTTTTCGCTGTAAGGCCTTTCTCCATATTAATAAAGAAAACATAACAAAGCTTGAGGCAAAATCAAAGAAATGTACCTTTATTGGATATGGTGTTAATGATTTTGGTTATCGCTTATATGATTATGAAAATCACAAAATTATTAGGAGCAAAGATGCAATATTCAATGAAAAGGTATTATATAAGAATCAGTTGCAGGAAAAGAAACAGGAAAAAGAAAAAAATAATACACAGTTCTTAATGAGATCATAGAAAAAGTAAAGGTGCCTGAAAATAATAATAATCAACAGCCACAACAACATCAACCACCCCGTTTTCCATTGATGTCAAATGGGGAGAGAATATTGGAAGGGCAATAATATTTCCATAAATGACAAAGGGGGAGATTGTTAATCAAGGTTGTCATTGACGTCACTATGGCATTGATTGAGATGTCAATACTCTTGAGATGTCTGGTTTCAGATGATAACACCACGAATCCTAGTTTATATCATCAATGAATATGTCAATGAAGATGTCCAATCATGAAGAAGTCAAACCATTAATGAAAGAAGCCCTAAGAAGTCCTTGATCTAATGTTGTAGGCACTTGATGATCTAGACCTTAATCCTTAATGTCATATGATGATGTCATACACTTTGATGATACTTTAAGATGACATATGATGATGTCATACAGTTGATGGTAACATGGTTCAAGATCATTTGAGGGTTGGAAGACTATTTTGGAGTTCACCTAATGATGTTGCACTATAACATATCATTGCACCATTATGTGATGACATGGATGATGCACTCATTGTTGGACACTATCATGATGACATGGATGTCCTACATGTTCCTATGATGATGAAGAAGCAAAATAATGGAGAAGACAAACAATGGAGAAGGCAAACAAAGAAGCCATATTGTCTTAAT
Source organism: Pinus albicaulis (assembly GCA_034641835.2). Lineage (NCBI taxonomy): Eukaryota > Viridiplantae > Streptophyta > Pinopsida > Pinales > Pinaceae > Pinus > Pinus albicaulis. Next base: position 506,852,833 of record CM076575.1, on the reverse strand, counting down.
CATTTTCTACACTAATTAATTCAAGGGTAGTCATAAAGAAAAAAAAAATCCACCACCTTAGAAGAAACCTTTCAACACGGGACCTAGATCATCTGAAAGAGGACTTTGTCCTCTTTCTAACAAGCCCTTACTTACCTCGAAAATCCAAATATTTTGGGAGATATTGATTTTTTAAGTTAAGGAAATTAAGTCTGGCATTGAGCCGACTAATGCTCAAGACACAAGTTGACCTCAAAACAGTGACGTGCATTTTCGGCTTAGCTTGCAAATACCACTATATATACAATATTTCAGACCTTCATTTCTTTCCATCCAATTCGGTAATCTACCACAGAGATCGAGGTACAGTTCACAACTTGTGAACTTGAAGACACCATAAAAAAAGGGAGCAAAAAAATACAGATAAAAAGAGGCTGAGGAGATAAGCAAAAGATCATAATTACAACGTTTGTGAAATTATTTAAAGAAGGCCGAGGAAGAAAAAAATCAAAGATATACTTATTTCTTTGGGAAACTTGTGATAGGCTCGAAATTTGTGATTACAGGGTTGTACCTAGGCTCAAATATGTGGAGAACAACTAGCACGGTACTCTCCAATAGAACTCAGACCTGTAGTTGTCTCGGGCATTGAGCTCAGATCACTCGGAACATAACCAAACCACAAAAAAGTGCAAGAGGCTCACACCTACCTATGATTGCAGACTCCTGTAGCAAGCAGTTTGGACTTTTGGTAGCTACAGGATTTTGGAATCTCTTTTCATAGTACAGTCTCAGATCAAGAATAGTATTGCATCCTCATGATTTCACCCTATGCATTAACCAGTGATAAAAGGTGTGGTTTGTGGAGTACTAAGATACATCAATTCAGACTAATCTAAAAATCCCAGACAGTGGAGTTAAGGCTACAGGAATTCAGACTTTTATCTATTGTAGCTTTGACCTGTGGTATATTGCCTCATACTTATGGAGGATTTGAGGGTTGACACTTTGGAGGTTCAGATCTGAGCATTAGGGGAATTTTGAGGTCTAAAATGGGCCTCATAAGAAAAATGTACAACAAAAATAAACTTTATAACAACCAATAGGATTCAAGATGATGATGTCATCCATAATGGATGATTCACCATTTTTGGAGTAAAAAAGTAAAAATATTAAAAATAATAAAATAATAAAACTACTTTTTCAACTCGTATTTTAAACTTATCTCCCAAAATTTTTACTCAAATTTCGAGCGGGAGTACTCGTTGGATGCGGAATTTAATTCCTCATCCAAGGAGTACCCATGTTGCATACTTTCGATGAACTCTTCTACACAAAAAATGAGAAATACATAAAAAAAACGTGATTGTAATCACGTTGTTATAATTTTTCGTGTAATAAGACATCGAAAGTATGCAGGGTGCTCTTTGGATGGGGAATTAAATTCCGCATCAACAGCTACTCCAGAGGCTGAATACTTTGGAGATAAGTTGAAAATATGAATTGAAAAAGTAGTTTTTTCATTTTTCCCTCTAAAATTTGATGATGTCATCAAATCTTATTAGATTTTTTCCACTATTATTTTATAATTTCCTTAGGAGGCCCATTTTAGACCTCAAAATTCCCCTAATGGGTGGATTTCGTACTTGAACTTGTAGCTTGTGCATTAAGCAACACTTTCGACTTGAGATCAAATTCCCAAGCATCTCTGTGGTAGATTCTCAACTTAATATTGAGGACATTATTAGAGAGCCCTTGAAGCATTGTCTGCAACAGTTTTGAGGAAAAATTTTGGAATAACATTCATAATCTTTGGAGCCGTCTTGAAAGATTAGAGGAGCATATTTAAAGAAGGCTAGTAGCCGATTATGAGGACCTTATTGACAGTGGCTTGGTGAGACACACTTGGACACCCTTTTAGCATCTCTAGTAGAAACATTATTGTAGCTTGGAATATTGTTGTGGACAAGTGAAGATGTTGGATAGTGGTTTGGGCATCATATTTGGAACTAGGATTGTTTGAAGGATTTTGGATACAATCTTAGGAAACTAGTAGACTTGTTACTATGCAGAATTTGTGAAGACCCACTAGCTTGTGAAAACTAGTGAAGACCTGTTGACCTGTGAAGAGCCAAGACTAGTAAAGGCTTGTAGACTTGTGAAATACTCTTGGAAAAGCCTTCATTGTCTTGAAGAAATTCTTGCGACCTTGATTGAAGGCCTCATGGAGTGACCTTGAAGAAGGTTCCATGTGCAGATTGAAGACATCTTGTGGAGAAACCTATTGAAGACATCCTATTAAGAATCCTTATTGAAGACCATGATGCATTAGCCGTCATGACGTTACTTGGAGATATTTGGTTGGTTATCATGAAGAACAATGGAGACACCTTCATGTAGAGATCAAGGTTGCCGTTAATGACATAACATGGAGACTACAATTAAGAAAAAGATTAACAGGGCTCGTTGAAGAAGACATTGGGAGCCGTAAAGTACAACTAAGCATATCTTGACGAAGGATAGGGTTAGAGCCCTAGAGGATCGGAGTCGTCAAGAAACCAAGTTGGAGACTGAAGCGAACAAAGTTCCTTTTCAATTTAAATACTCCAGAACACTTGGAATACAAAGATATCCAAGAGGATACAAATATTATTATATAAAATTTATGAAGAATGAGATATGAGATATGAGATGCTTGAGAATTACAAATGAGTCCTGCTTATATACCTAGACAGGTGCCTCTTCACGAAAGGTCATGTTTTATCAGACATGCCCTTTTAGCCTAATTACTAATTAACTAATTAACCCTTATTTACATTATTTTATTCATTACATTGCCTTCTTCCTCAAAAGATTTTTCCTCAAAGCTTGTTGATGAAAGGCCTCGATTTCTTTTCCTGCTACGAACGTCTTCTCGTCTCGGGGCAGTCATCCTTGTCGATACAAGTTGATATGATCCTCTAAGTGACAAACAAAATTTTCGCACTGAGAATGGATCGGACCATCCTAAATCAATTTTTTGTGGAATCTTACGATCACTAGCAACTTGTGACGACTTGTTATCACATGAGTGGATTGCACCGACATTAGTATTCTTCGGAATATCAGCTTGTTGATTCTGTTCTAAATACGTAGCTTGGTCGAGTCGTTTGCTCCCGTGATTTGGATGTCGATAAGGAACTTTTTTGGTTTGACTTCTTTTATTTTCTTCTGGCAAGGATGTTATTGAGTTGGTTACAGAAACTTCACTTAGAATGTTCCTCGTCTGAACTGCAACATCTAAGTTTGTATCTTCTGCAACTTGTTTGTCTGTTTCTTGAGTTGTGACCTTTATTGGATCAATGTTCGTTTTTTCGACAAGTTGTTGCACCTTGTTTTCCAACGACTTTTTATCCTTCTTCAGTTTTTTAATTTGTGTTAGTAATTTTTCGTTGTGGTCCTTAAGGCGAGCAACCTCTTCATTCTTGTTAGTGGTGATTTTGTCAATTTCTTTTTGCATATTTTGTATCACCTTTTTACCTTCCTGAAAAATTACCTTTGAAATTTCTTGTACGTCTTTAGGCATCACAGAATTTGGCTTCAAGTTAACGTCCTGTAACGTTATTTTCTTCTTTTTGTAGGTGAATATCAAAAATTTCTTTTTCGTATTTAGGATAACTGAACCTAGGGTTTCCATTCATGGTGAACCCAACACAAGTAGACTCTTTATGTCATAGATAAAAGTATAATCCTCAATATTTAGTTGTAGACTCTTTATGTTGTTTTTTTTGTCAAAAAAGCCTAATTTTTCGATTATTTTAACTCGGGAATCACCAACTAGTTTGCAATTTTAGGGTTTATGTAATTTTTTTCTTCAACGGGCAATATAGCAATAGTGACATCTTTTCCTGCGAGAGTTCCTTTAATTTTAAATAGCACCTTAGGGTCGATAGGTAGGGTTTCTAATTCTAAAAATCGTCCTGACTTCATTTCTGTATTAGATGTCATTCTGCTTGTCAAGATAAATGTTCTCCAAATTCACTCTTTCTTTCTTTTTTTAATATTTCAACAATAACTATTCCTTTAATATATATAATAATTATTTTTTCTCTTTTCTTCAGACTTTAATAAAAGGTTTTTTTTTTCTCTTTCTTTATATTCTCTTTATATATAATCCTTTTTTTTAAATATAAATTCTTCCTCTTTTTTCTTTTTTTAATTGAGGAAACTTGGTATATTTAAAACTAAATTTATTTGAGTAACAATTTTTTTCTCTTAAGGGTTAAGGATCACGACTATACGGAGGGACATGATTTTATATGGATGACATAATTTTTTTATTTAATTCAATTCTCACTGCAGTATAGAAAATTTAAGAACTTCCTACGTGCCTGTGATTCGGCTCTCAGCCCTCGACAGTGATTAGCTCTCCGCGACCACAACAACAATTATAAAATGATTAAGCATCAAACGGTGATCTCGCTCTCTCGGGAGTATATAATGATGCAGTATAAAAAATGGTGGTTGATTTGATGGTGGTCAACGGTTCAATGAGTTGGAAGCAAGCATAATTGAGGCATTGTTGAAGGAAAAGGCAGTTGTGTGGGAAGCAAAACTGTGCGATGGCTGTAATGGTTCCAAGCGGCAGCCTCTGGACCGGATGGATGGATACTGATTTGAATGTTCTGTACCTGACCCACCTCTATCAAGACCTGGGTATTCCTCAATCCTGTTTCTGTCCAAAGTGTGACGGGGATGATAACCTAACACCATTTTCCAAGGACTTCAGTGATGAGTTGTTGAATATGTTCGACACTTATTTTTTTAAGAAATGTGTGAATGACCAGCACCCAATTATCAAATATCTAGAGCACTAATTATGGTAACGTTTTTTTTTTTTAAATGCAAGTGTCACGTTTGCTGGTAGAGCAACCTTGATTCCTTCAAAATGATGAATAAGCCCTCGCTAGTGAAACGTAAATGCTAAAGAATATTTCCCTTTATTTCCCCTTTTTGGGGCAAAATCTTCGTTACAGTGTCTCTTAATCGAGGCTCATCTTGAATGAGAACTAAGTTTTTTTTTTTTCCTTATATATATATATATATATATATATTTTTCTTTTTTCTTTTTTCTTTTTTTTTTCAAAAATGGCTAAGGGCCTCTGACGAAATCGGCAAACGGAGAAACTCCAAAATTTGTAGCGGATTCTTTAGTCACAATGGCAACAAGGTTGATGATTTTTATGGTCAAGGCCCTGAATTGGGGAGCGTGGCTCTGTGCAGTGGTGAGCGACTAGAAGATCGAACTGCTCTAATACCAAATGAAGCGAACAAAGTTCATTCTCAAGTTAAATACTCCTGAACACTTGGAATACAAAGATATCCATGAGGATAGAAATATTATTATATAAAACGTATGAAGAATGAGATATGAGATAGAGATGCTTGAGAATTACAAATGAGGCCTGCTTATATACCTAGACAGGTGCCTCTTCACGAAAGGTCATGTCTTATCAGACATGCCCTTTTAGCCTAATTACTAATTAACTAATTAATCCTTATTTACATTATTTTATTCATTACAGAGACTGAACCAAAAATAGGGTTGGAGCTCTTGAGGTTGGTGCCTTAGAATTGACAAGGTTGGAGCCTTGGAAGTCCAGTTGGTGCCTAGCAAAATACAAGTTGGAGCCTGGGAGATTGAAGATCAGTGTCTTCATCTAGGGTTGGAGCCCTACATATATTGTACTTGATTTATTGTAAAGAAGAAATTAATAAAAACATTTATTCATATTGTTCATTTTGTGTTCTAAATATAGCTGATTAACTGGTAAAAAATATTGATTCACCCCTCTCTCGGTATTTCCAACACTCTCCCTTTCTCTTACTCCCTTTATCTCTCCACATCTATCACTATGTCTTTGTTCTTCTCTACCATATATAGTTAGATTTAATATATATCATGATATATTAATATATATTATAATATATTAATATTAATATTAAAGTTAGATTTAATGATATTTTTTACATGGCATGATAACAAAATTTTCAAATATTACAACTTTGACGTGGAAATATTTGTCTTTAGATATTATTTTCTTTTTAAAAAATAATTTTACAAATATTTAATTAAAATAAATATTAAAAGATTTTGGAGCAAGATTTTTTATTCTTTGTATTGAATTAACATTTTTAATTTATTTTATGAAATGTTATTGACTTTAGTAAAGAGAAAATGTTTACAAATTTTCTTGATTTGGAATTTAAAAAAAAAAAAAAGTAACAATACAATTGCCTTATGTGTTTAAGAGTTATTTTATCATATGCATTGAATTTGAATAACTTTATAAAACATTTAAATTAATTATTTTTATTTTGGCCGACATGAGCAAAATTTCAACTTTGATGATGGACGAACACAGTTACACATCATACTTGGCTATAGAATGCGTCCCTCGGTGCAATGAGCAATTATTAAGTGGATAGTGGAGATTTAACCTCCATGGAATATGCATGAATATTCATAGTAGTGATGATGATGATAATGGTTAACGTCCACTGAGACCAAACTTTGGTCTATTGGACCTATAATTTTCTTAGTTCTTAATTGTATGGCTTCTCGTCTTTCTTGGCAAAATTGGTGTTGTAGCTTTCTTTTTCTTTTCTACGGTCTTCCAACTTCCTTTATCTTGCAACTCTTTCATCTCTTCTGATCCTTGGGACATTGGTGTCTTATCTTCGAAAATCTGGGAGATCTACTCTGCTGCTAAATGAAAATTTCTTTTGTGTATTCGAATCCTCATAATTGTTGATGCTTGAGGAGCCGTCGAGTTCGTTTTTTTGTTGTTGGGCGAGGCTTTCCCCTGCTTGTCTTGAGGGTTGTTTCTTTCTTGTCAGATTTCTTGCGATTTAGAGTTTTCTGGAGAGAATTCTTCTTTGATGACAGTGTAATGTTCCTTTTGTGCTCCTTCCCACCATGTAGGTCTATGGTGACTCTTTCTAGCAGAATTTTTCTGGGAGACTTTTGGGCAATTTTTGGCTAGATGGCATGTCTCAAAGCAGGATCGACATCTGAAGAGGACACTTTCATAGTCGAGTTTCTGGTTCCATACACAGCGTTTGCTTGTTAGGATTATTTTAGCTGGGAATCTGACGCTAAAGTCCATTTCTACACATATGCGTGCATAGGTGGTTTCGACATATTCCTCTGTTTCTGGGCACCTGCACTAAAATTTTCCAATTGTATTTCCAATGGCTTTGAGCGATGAGAGATTCCATAGATGTAAAGGTAGGTTTGGCAATTTGACCCAAACTGGTGCTGAGATTATTACTGTTGTTGAGGGATTGAATGATGGGTTACATGGCTTCATGAATAAGCCTGATTTTTCCCAAAACCAAGGGCTGGAATCTAAAATGCATTATCTGCTTTCAGAGTTTTCAAAATCTACTATAAAGAAACCCTTAGCACAGAGATAGAAATTAATTTCATCAGAAATGAGAGGCTTCCATACCTCTGAGATCCAACTGTGGAGAGTTGTATACACAAATCAATGGTTAAGATTTATATCCAAATTAGTTATACTCTTTTGATTACTTTATCTCAAATTTAAATAATTAAAGAAAATATCATCATGTGTCATATTTGATGTGGTATTGATGAGTCAAGGTATTGAACAAGCACTATTTACAAGTTTCCATGGTGAAGTGGGGTGAAACTCTATGGTTAAGAATATTGATTAACTCATATATTAATTCTTTTTAATAATAATAATTGAATCTAGGTGAGATGTATCATGGGGTGTGCTTTGATGTTTGTCATGTGTTGATAACTATCAACATTTACCAATCATTTAATTTATATAGTTGTGCTAGTATATCATATTTTACGAGGCTTAAAATCTTGCACTCAACATAGTCTGTTATATTTTTTTCATACATCTTAAATATTAATTGATCAAATATCTTACTTTTGACTCATTGTCCTATAATGAATCTAGTTGCATATTCAAAAACATTGTTATATTTCTTTTCATACATCTTAAATACTAATTGATCAAATCCTCTCTTACTTTTGACTCATTGTCCTATAATGAATCCAGTTATATTCAAGACCATATAATGAATCAAGTTATATATTCAAGAACATTGGCTTACAAAAGTCACTAATAGAAAATTTGTACTCCATGAATGGAGATTTTCAATGCCATATCTTAGAAAATGCATTTGCATTTTTTTTAAAAATATTTTTGTACCATCTATAACTTATTTAGGTTGTTTGAAATTATGATTGGAGGATGCGCATTTTTTCGTATTTATGATGGAGCCCTTATTCCATTCATATCCTGCAATTGTAAAACCAATGAATACTTGCTTAAATAATTGCCTATATAAGGATGTTTTTCTATTAGAGTTTATTTTTTAAAATTTTTATATGTTTATATTTATATAATAATAAGTCATGTTTCCAAACTAAGAGGTTGCATGATTATTTTAATGCAAGAACCAAGAAGACATTGGCATATACTGAGCATAAACGGATTTTTGGAATAAGATCAATATAATTCCACAATATTCACCATCCAACAAATCTATGCATATTATGCATATTAATGTTTGTGGAGAGGAGAAGATGAATTTATAATGTCTTCACCATAATATGATGCATGACCACAACACATAACTTACACAATGCCACTAAGATACCACAGTACATAAATGCCACTGACAATAGATGACATTTAATTTCATAAGGTTAAAATTTAATTTGATCAAACTAAGGTCCAAGAATCAATGTACACTCTTGCAACACGTACCACATGAAAAATAATGAAGATTGCATATTTATTATTAAAAATCAAACTAGTCAATTGGTGAGGGATTTTGATTAGAGCATAGGCATTCAAATCCCATAAAATTAAAAAACAATCAGTTTTCATTATATTTTGGACACTGCCCTCTTTCAATACTCTCTTTATTTATGTTCATGTGACTAAGGCCTCAAGTTAAAAAGGAGCTAAGAATTGTACATCAAGCAACAATTTGTGTCCAAATACAAACAAAAACTGCATCATTTTAATGCCCCCAGATACTCTTTCTTGTGTGAGCCTTCTATTCAGGGGCTTTTCTTAAAGGCTTTCCCAAAGCATCATATTCTTGTCATATCCTCTACAGTTATCTTTCTCTTTGCATAATTTTCAAAAACGTTGTACAAGGGCAAACGACTATAGGCTTCCATGTGACAAGAGCAACCCTCTCCAGTGTGGTAGGTGCCTTTATAATATCGCACAAGGGCATGGGTTGTTTGGAATTATTCTCATCATTTTGTTCATACTTCCTATGTTGCACAACAATGTTCTGCTTCCATTAGTACTTAGCTGAACAACGAGTGAGTGGGATGATTTTCATTTCGTACTTGAAAGTAAACCAATAAATTTGAACTCAACCAGGGTAAGCTGGCCAATGGAAGTGATACTTACCCAAAACAATGAGATCCCTTAGAAAGGAAAAACCAATGTTCCATGCAGACTCCAGTGTCGGGGAGACACACAGGAGGGGGGGGGGGGGCATGTGGGAGTACCCTCAAATTTTAGGAAAATTTTGGGGGTGCGGGGGCGGGGGGGCATTGGGTATATATATATATATATGGTGCGGGGGCAGGGGGGCATTGGGTATATATATATATATATATATATATATATATATATATATATATATAATTCAAGTTCATATTCGTTGTTCAATAATGAAAGCATAAATATTAAATAGACTAATTGTAATATGGATACTAATACACTGAAAATTGAAATTTGATCCATACATAAAACTTAAATTCATAATTGAATTAAATAATGATACACATTGATCCATCCTCATCATTCATTTTGACACATACATCATTCATATGACATAATCATTATTCAACTATATCATGAAATTCAATAAAATAATTCAATAATGAAATATTCAAATACATTGATCCATATCACTGATCATTTATCATTCTACAATCTACATTGATTTAAAAATTAAATTCATCATTCATCACTGTAGAATCTAAACTGAAAGAAAAACATACTAGTATATTACTATATACTATATACTAGATACAAAATACTGAAGTTTGAACAGTAAATTTATATAACTCAAAGTTTCAAACTCAAAAATAATTAAGAGTGAAGAGTCAAGAATCAATCTGAGGTCATCAATATCTAGTGTCACAACTCAAAAGTAAAAACTTAAAACTAAAAATGGATAATGAGCACTAAAATAGAATCAACATCAATGACTCAATCTCAATGATTGGTCCTCTACATCCATATGTTGCATGAAGTCATCGAGACCATCAATGGGAATGTCGTTATCTGAGTCAGAGTCACTCTCTTGAGTAACCAATGGAACTCCAATCAAACCATGATGCAGCTCATCTGGGCCATCCTCGTCATCTATCTGTGCACTATCCTCTAGATTCACATCCCATCGTGTTTCCGGTTCCCTCCGATACTCTGGTGTCTTCCTATGTGCAAGACGTAGAGAACCGTGCACTGCAACTATCTCTCTGCTTTCCTTTGAGGGGGGACGCCCAAACACACCCCTTTTGGGGAGTCTCGTCCCCCACACTGGGGAAACACACCCCTTTGCATCTCCCCAAGTCTCCCCAAAAAGGGTGTGTGGAGAAATGCACCCCCCAGTAGACTCCCCATCCCGGGTGCATGGGTTGCATGCCCCGTCCCTGGGGGACGCGTCCCCGTGGGACACTGGGAAAAACATTTAATTCTATCTTTTCACATTACATCAAGGAATTATTCCAATTCAAACAACCAACTTTGGAGATTAGTATTCCATGATAAATACAAACACAATAATATTGTTGGACATAATTTCCTGAACATAATCCAGATCTTTCCCGGTTAATGAAAGTCAAGGTTTTCCTGATATTCAGATGTTCAAGGATACCTAGGTGAATATCTAATGTACACCTTTGCAAATGGACAACAGCATGATTGGAGATTTCCTACTGATGAAGCAGGGATTTAAAACACATTTGAGTATCGTTGAACAAGCAGTCACACCTTGCATACAAAAGTGAAAGAATAGGTAAATAATATCCAATGACCTTAAAAAACCGCTTTTACGGTTCCAATAATGATATATTTGAAGAAAACTGTAAAATGTTCCAAAAATATGAGACAGCAAAGCCCATGTTGATCATCTTCCAGCAGAAAGTTCAATTGCATCCTGGTTATATACAGAATCTTCAGCCCACTCAAACCTTCGAGGCATCAGTTCATATTCTTGTCGACGAATGACTTCAACCTGCTGCCACTCTTCCCAACGTTCATCCAAACCCTCTCCTTCCAACATGCGCACAACTTCTGTCATTTTGGGTCGATCTTCTGGTGAGGTCTGTGTGCACAACAATGCTACCTGAATCATTGCCTCAACTTCTTTTGCATCATAGTTCTGCTTTAGGTTTGCATCTACAATAGCATCTAACCTTTTCTCTCTTTGTAACTTCTTAACCTGTGAAATGATATGCAAGTAAAGTTAATTAGACATTTAAACAGATCTGTATAAACTACAGAACGGAGAAATTGAAACTGAGATTGAAATTGTAATAATGCCCTTGAAAGGACTAAAAAAGGTCAATGAGACTGAAATGACAGCTTAGCAAGTAAGACACATTCAATGAGAGAGTATTTGCTGATCTCTGGAGAAAAAATAATTTAAACTATGAATGATAGTAAACATATATAATATACGATAAGACAAGAAAGGCTAAAGCCAAACAAAGTAAATCATTACAAGGACAGTTTACGTTCCAAGTGCACTCCAAAAAGCCCAGTTATATGGGGTGTAGTAGTTGCTCCACATAACTTGGATAAAATGAGATGATATGATGTGAAGACCAGCAAAAATTCAGCTGTTTATGGCATTTGAGTCCCCCAAGATCTGGTTAAAAATGCCCATAGCAGTACGATGTTTACATAGACATATGGCCACCACTTGATTTGTAGAAAAAAATACATTGCTCAGCACAAGCTGCTGAAAATTTTACAACTATCATGCCAGAGTGCAACATATCTTAAACGAATCCCTTGACACTTGCAGTATAAATGATTAAATACCAAATTCAGGAGTAATGTACAATCATCTATATTAAACAATACAAAATATATTTTCATGAGGAATGGACTCATTATTGAAATTTGAACAAAATACGCAGAAAAGTGTTATCCTACTAAGATTTGGACGTCTCTGTCTTTATCTTATTACAAGTATTTGCTTCTTATGTCAGAGTGCGACATAGATCTTTATAGGAAAGAGCAAATGAAAAATTTGTTGGACCTATCATGTCATGTACCATTCCTCCCCTTATATATCATAGTAAACAAGGCCAGGCAAAAGAAAATTGGGGAAAAGAGGAGCAGTTGTAGTCATGTACCCAATTCTGTTATCATTTTCATCCTCATGTCTCATAATAAAGGCAGATTTAGTGACATTGATACACTAGATTTTCCTCTAAGCCTTTAGAATAGTTAATGTAACAATAACATGAACACAAAGAAAATCAATATGCATACATAATGAGAACGTGAAGCTTTCTTATAAAGGGATACTTAAATGTGTGTAGACCAAAAAACACGTGAAAATTTCATCAATTGCAGCAACTGGAAATTATTCTTCAACTGTAAATTTAATTGTGCAGTTTATTTGCTACAGAAAACAACAAATAAAATCACAACTGCAATTTTCACCATAAAAACACTACGGAAAAATAGCAAGCTGGAAACTGAGAGATTCTAGCACAAACACAAAATATTGACATCGTTATTTTTGGACAATCGTCCCTAGAAAAACCCAACTCGGGAAAACCAGTGCAGCAGATGAGGGTTTTATTATTATTCACAACATAAATTTTGAGTACAATAAAATGATGCCAAACTAGCGTTTCTATCTGAGAGAAATATTGGCCAAAATATCTGAGAGAATTTTACCCTCTCTCCAAGCAATCTCGGCTCAGTCTAGGCTCAGAAACTGACCGCCAGAATGATCTGCGTCAACGTCTGCATACAAGGCCCCGCGCAGTCCCTTGCATGCTCGCCCAGAACTCCCTTTGACACAGACGTCCTGCGTGTCTCTGCTACTAGAAGTCTCTGTCTCGGCCCTCTGGAAATTTTCCCGGCCTCTAGCACCTTAAACAACCCGCTCCACACTTATATTGAACTGCCCTTCTTGAGGCACTGCACAACCCCTGCATAGCCTCTTGGAGAATAATTACGGCCTCCCCTTTGACTCCTCCTAAACTGGAAACTCCTCCGAAAAATCTGAGGGAATTTTACCCTCTCTCCAAGCAATCTCGGCTCAGTCTAGGCTCAAAAACTGACCCCCAGAATGATCTGCGTCAACGTCTGCATACAAGGCCTTGCGCAGTCCCTTGCATGCTCGCCCAGAACTCCCTTTGACACAGACATCCTGCGTGTCTCTGCTACTGGAAGTCTCTGTCTAGGCCCTCTGGAAATTTTCGCAGCCTCTAGTGCCTTAAACAACCCGCTCCACACTTAAATTAAACTGCCCTTCTTGAGGCACTGCACAACCCCTGCGTAGCCTCTTGGAGAATAATTACGGCCTCCCCTCTGACTCCTCCTGAACTGGAAACTCCTCCGAAAAATCACTATGTTGACCCTCTACCACCTGTTACTCGATCACTGGCTCGATCTCACTACTGAATCATCTACTACTAGTAGATCGAACTGCCTAGATCACTGAGTATCTGCAACTGGTATTTCCTCCAAGTGCCCATCGACTTCTTCTTATAATCCTTTGTTGGAGCACCAACGACCAAGATTAAAACTTAATCAAGGGTTAGGATCATCTTGAAGTCGATCTGTGTGAGTTTCTAGAGAATTCTCACCTTGACTTAATTGATTAATTAACCACTTTTCCTAAGTTTAGACTTGGGAAACATTAAAAAATAGGTTAATAATCTAATTAAGTCATCTCTAGGTGGAATTTCTAGAAACAATTTTTGGGTTTTGAAGATATCATGCATTCTAGCCTCTCCACCAAATTTCATGGATAGAACACATCTGATGCTACAAAAACTAACACTCCCTCTTAGCATTGTATTCTAGTGCTACACACCCTGTCACAACACTTTGTCTCTGTGTCATCCTCTATCACGTTGTTGATGTCTGGCCACTACTGCCCACCAAGCACTGCGTAACTCTTATGTTGCATTTTTGTTGCTGCTGACACTGCCATACTGCTGCCAACACTACATCTGCACTGCAACTCCCTCTCCTCTGTTGTTGCTGCTACTAAAACGAATTCTCCACCATACCCATTTGTTCTCTGAAATAGACGAACTTAGCTCTCCCTAGAGCTTTCGTCCTATTCTTTTGTGGGAACATATTGTAGCTGGACCACTCCACGTTGTACACAATCTTTGATGAAATGGCACCAACTATCTATGTGTTTCAACCTATCATGAAACACTAGATTCTCATAGACCTTAATGCAACTCTAATTATCACAGTAGACACTGGTCGCCTCCATCCTTTGCCTCTGCTTTTGCAAAGCTCAGTGCAACTGACTTTTGCTTTCTACTACACCAAGAAACCATCCTTGATCCAACACTGAAGCAGTACCTAGAGGTACTTTTCTTGTCCACTAAATTGTCTGCCCAATCTACATCTGTGAACCCACATAGTCCGACGTCATCCCCTCAAGTATATCTCAACCCATACTCGACTGTGTCGCACACATACTTCAAAATATGCCTCCCTGTTGCCCAATGTACCCTCTTCGGTTCTACCATAAACTGACTAAGGGTATTGACTGCAAAGCAAATATCTAGCCTTGTCTTGACCAGATACATGAGAGAACCGATAAGTTGTCTATACAAGGTGGGGTCGACATCCTTGTCATTTGATGCATCTATCGTCATCCAGTTGGTGATCATGGGCATATACATGGGTCTACAATCCTACATTCTGAACCTCTTCAGAATATTTGTAGCGTATCTTCCTTGCCCAGGGAAGATCTCCTCGTCTTTCTGCCACACATCCAACCCTAGGAAATAGTGTATCAACCCCAAATCCTTCATATCAAACTTTGTTTCCAGGTTCCTCTTACAGTGTTCTATGAGCCCTAATGATCCTGTCAAGAAGAGATTATCCACAAACAACAATAGGATGAGTATCTCACCCTCTACCATCAAATAGTAAAGGTTGGCATCTGTGTCACTCTTGTCGAATCCCATGTGCTACAAGTAGTTGTCAATCTGACCATACCATGCCCTGGCAGCCTGCTTGAGCCCATATAGAGCTTTCTTTAGTCTGCACACAAGAGTGTGCCTCTCATGAGTCTCGAAGCCCTATGGTTGTTCTATGTATATCTCTTCCTCTATCACCCGATTCAAGAATGCTGTCTTGACGTCCATCTAGTGAATTTGTCATCCCATTTGTGTTACTATAACTGACCAAATAGAGGTGTGTCTGGAAACTGGGGTGAAGGTCTCCTCATAATCTATCCCTTCTTTCTATGCATACCCCTTTGCCAAGAACCTAGCCTTGTACTTCTCCATGCTGCCATCTGCGGCATACTTGATCTTGTAGATCCATCGAGAACCTACAACTGACATGTCCTCAGGCCTTGACACCACCTCCCAAATATCATTTGTTATGATAGAGTTGTATTCTTCTACCATGGCATCTACCCACAACTGTTGTTGTGTGGCTTCCTGAAAGCTGGAAGGTTCTACAACCTGAGCTACCAATACTTGATATCTGTCAGGCTACATGTGTTGTCTTATGTTCGTCCTAAGAGCTCCAACAAACTCCTCTGCATCTCTCAATGTCTGACGAACCTCTCTATTGGCTCGACCACTAGTAGTGGGAGGTTCTACCAACTCCTCCTCATCTTGCCCATATTGCTCTATCTCTTGAGATTGTCAGTTTTTGTAGCATCGGATGTGTTCTAGCCACGAAATCTAGTGGAGAGGCTAGAATACATGAGATCTCCAAAACCCAGAAATCGTTTCTCGAAATTCCACCTAGAGATGGCTTAATTAGATTATTAGCAGTTTTTTAAATATTTTGTAAGTCTAAACTTAGGGAATATGGCTAATTGATCAGAATTAATTAAGTCAAGGTAAGAAGTCTCTAGAAACTCACACGGATTGATCCAGAAATGATCCTAGCCTTTGATTAAGTTTTAATCTTGGTCGTTGGTGCTCCAACAGAGGATTATAAGAGGAGGTCGATGTGGTGAAGGAGAACATTCGATTTCAACTGGCAAGTTGATTTCCAAAATCGCAGCAATCAGTTTTAAACAGAGAGTTAGAGAGATCGAAGCAGTGAGAGAGGGGCCGGGACAGTGAGACTGGAGGAGGCATTCCAGATCTAGCGAGTGCATTGGCAAAGAGGCAAAAGAGCTACAGAGAGGTTGACATTGGGGCAACGCAGTAGTCTCTAGAGGCAAGCTGAGAGGGAGAGACATTTTCAGTTCCAGAGGCCAGGAAGGAGTCCCATAGTGTCGGAGAAGCATCTTTCCAGTGAGCAGAAGGTAGAACAACTTCATCAGAGATCAGTCTGTGGCTAGACGTCCAGCGAGTTACACAAAGCAGTGCAAAGGGTCAAAGGGTCGTATTTCTAAAGGCAAACTGTATCTGGTGATGTCTGTGGGGTGAGGAAAATTCCTCACTAGAATTTTGCCAGTATTTTTCTCAGTAGCATTGCCAGTATTTTGGCATCCAGTTGTACTCAGATTTTCTCACTACTGGTTAATAATAAAACCGTCAACTGCTGCACCGGTTTTCCCAAGTTGGCTTTTTTCGGGGACATTTCTCCAAAAATAACAGTGTCAATTTATGTGTGTGTGTGTGTGTGTGTGTGTGTGCTAGTATTTTTTCAGTTTCCAGTGCTATTATTTCCGCGGTATTTTATTTGTGAAGGTTGCAGCGTGATTTATTCAGTATTTGTCGTAGCAAATAAATTGTTAAATTAATTAACAATTAGGAGAATAATTTCCAATTGCTGCAATAGGATTCCAGTGTATGAATTTTCACATGGTATCAGAGCGTGAGTGATCAGTCAGGAAGCTTAGAAGCGAAGAAAGGAATTTCACTGCTTAGTGGGAGCAGCAGGCCAAAATTCTTAAAGACTGCGCAGTTCCTTGACAGGCA
Source organism: Pinus albicaulis (assembly GCA_034641835.2). Classification (NCBI taxonomy): domain Eukaryota; kingdom Viridiplantae; phylum Streptophyta; class Pinopsida; order Pinales; family Pinaceae; genus Pinus; species Pinus albicaulis. Next base: position 506,835,687 of record CM076575.1, on the reverse strand, counting down.
GGCTGAATTGTTGGTGCAGGGATTCAATTTTCAGTTGCAAGGTTGCAGAAAAGTCGAGTTGCCCATATTAGTGATTCCAACAGTCAAAGGGAGCAGCTGCAGCGCAGATTTTCGCTGAGCAGATTCCTCGGTTGGATACGGAGGGTTTTGTAGCAACAGAACTAGCGTCCGGTGCAAGAGAAAAGCACACACAACTAAAGGAAAATTTCTCTCAAGGGATCTCAATTTTTAGAGATCTAATTTTTCTAGTTGCAGATTGGCAGTAGTTGTGAGCATATCTTCTCACTCCAAAAGGGAGTGCGAGTAGCAGAGTAGCATTCGAGCAAGGGAGAGATGGAGATTTTCGAGTTTATTTCTCCAGTTTTGAGTTTCCAAATTTTGCAGCTCTGCAGGGATGGTTGTACGAGATTGGCAGAGGAGGTCGTGCGAGTTAGCCAGAAAGTAGATTTAGGCAGCAGATCGACTTCCAGTTTTCGGAGGAAGTGCGAGTTGCAAAGAAAGGAAGGGTCACAGCGAGGGATTAGGCTTGAAAGGAGATAGTTGGGTACCATATCCAGGAGGTGGAGGAGTATGAGACTCCAGTGTTCCAAATGGGCAGGGTTCAATGCAGTTGCGACAAGGAGATCAGTCATATCAATTCCAGATTGTTGCAGTGGGTACATCACCTTTGCTACAGGAACCCACAGTATCACAGTAGCAGGTTCAGTGTCAGTAGATGCAATTTGTCATTAGACAGTTGCAATTAGTACCTGAGAGACAATTGCAGAGCTAGATGCAATGACACAGGCATTGCGAATTTCCCAGTTGCAGTATGCAGGTGCAGTTCCAACCAGAATATTCCCAACGCAGAACTTTGCAATCCAGTTTCCAATGCAAGAGGACAGTGTGAGTTTCCAGGAAGGCGCAGAGAGATTTCCCATAGGGAGATCGAGACTCAGAGGGAGTCTAGTTTCAGAGGGAGCATCCCTGTGGAAATTAGTACTTGAGGATCTGAGGAGAACATACTCATTATTGCAGTAGTCGCATCAGCAGTGCAGTAGCAGTAGCAGTATCAGTAGATCAAAGGTAAGAGCTACAGTTGGGCAGGTTCCTTGAGGAGTCCACCTCTTGGATCATTACCTAGCTACGGGGGCCCATAGTATTCAGTAGCAGGATGGACTAGTGGCAATTGGTGCAGTCAGATGCCAGAGTGACAACTGTACAAACTAGTAGCAGTTAGATACTAGGGAGCGCAGTGCAGAGTTAGCAGCAGTGCAGATGGCACAATCCAGAGTTAGCAGCAGTGCAGATGGCACAATCCAGAGTCAGTAGTAGCGCAGATTCCACAGTGACAAATGCTAGTAGCAGTCAGGACTCCAGTGACAGATGCATCATACTGAACACAGTTGGTTCAGTTTTGGTTGTTTTTCAATTGCAGATGTTGCAGTAGCAACAACAACAGAGTTGCAGTGGTGGTGGGAGGTTCAATCAGTTCCTCCTCCTATCCCTACTACTTCGTCTGTTGAGAACTCCCCAGATCTCCTACCCCTGAGGAAATATTAGTACTAGTCACTGTACTTGATCCCTGTGACTATCCTCCTATCGGTCCCACTAGCTGCCCCTGCTGCTAGACTAACGAAATTTTTGTTAACAAATCACCTGCATGCATCTCTCGAGATCTCCTAAAAGCTCTGTCCTCCATGAACTTTACGTCTCGTCTCACTACAATCTTCCTACTGTTAGGAATGTAGATCTTGTATGCCTTTGAGGTCTCGCTATACCCGACAAGGAACCCCTTCTCTACAGTCTGATCCAATTTGTTGTGCTTTTCATCTAGCATGGGGCAGTAAGCCACACTCCCAAAAGTCCTCAAGTGACTTACTTCAAGCTTCTTTCCTGTGACGACTCCCTCTAGCGTTTTCTTCCCCAATGCTCTATGAGGAGTTTTGTTTTGAATGTACACTTTTGTGTTACATGCGTCTACCCATAAAAATCTGGGCAAATCCTGATCATACAACATAGCCTTTGCAGCCCCAACTATCGTTCTGTTTTTCCGCTTCACTACTCCATTCTGTTGAGGGTTGTATGGAGTTGTTCATTCTCTTTTGATGCCTTCCTTCGCGCAGAACTTTGTGAAATTTTTATCAATGTATTCTCCACCATTATCTAAGTAAATCACCTTGATCTTTTTCCCTGTCACGTTCTCTACAAGTGCGTTAAACTCTTTGAACCGATCAAAGACCTCATCTTTGGTCTTTAAGAAATATATGCAGGTCTTTCTAGAATGGTCATCAATAAAGGTGAAAAAGTATTCACCACCACTAAGAGCTCTAGTGGACATAGGGCCACAAATATCTGAATGTATCAGTCCTAACACGCCATCTGCTCCATTGTCACTTCTAGGGAATGTTGTCTTCGCATACTTCCCAAGCATCCTCTACACATATCGTCATGCTCCATACTAAGAACTGGAACCCCTGTTACAGTTTCCCTGAGCATCTTGAGTGTTCCATGGTGTAAATGTCCCATCCTCCTGTGCCATAATTCGTTTAGCTCCTTCCCACTACTACTGTCACTACCTACTAGTGCCATTACAGAGTTGAGTTGCAACCTGTATAATTTGTTGCTTCTAGCTCCAATTTGTTTCACCTTCTTCCAACTTGAGTGTTTGGCATACACTTTCTTCCCTATGAAGTGGATATCATACCCCTTGTCCTGCAACTGGGATACTGAAATTAGGTTCATACCCAATCTAGGCATATGCAACACATTTGTAGCGCTGGTGTTGGCTCTTGACTCCCTCTAAAACTCTATGGTGCCTCTCCCTATAGGAGTACATTTAGTTTTGTTGCCCATAATGATCTGGAAGTCCATTTGCTCCTCCTAGTAGCTAGAGAAATATTCTCTAACTCCTGTCATATGAGCTGAAGCTCCACTATCTATATACTAGACACCAGGTGAAGTTGATCCTGATAAGCAAGCAAATTCATCCTCCAACATGGAAGATAAATCTGAAGCATCCTAACCGTTAATTTTGTCACTGACTTTCTGTGCTATTTCTCTTTCCTCTCGACATTGATTATGCTTAGCAAACTGCTGCAAAATTATTGCATCCAACTAGAGATCTGCTCTGCAAAAAAATATGGCCCTGCTCCCTCTGCCTCTGGAATTCCTTGATTTGGAGAAATCAAGTTTTTATGTCGCTCTCTCAAAAAAAACTGATTTTCCAAGAGAATTACAACTTTCTTGGCCAAGGGACTGCACTGCCCAGTGGGGATTCGAATTTCTGCTCACGCTGAGCAACGAACCTCCTCCCTTCTCCGCTACTGAGCTCTCCAGCTGATCATATCTGCTTGGATACCATGTGAAAATTTCATCTATTGCAATAACTGAAAAATATTCTTCAAACTGTCAATTTGATTATGCAGTTTATTTGCTACGTCAATTATCAAATAAACTTACTACTGCAATTTTCACAATAAATTACTGCGGAAAATAAAATGTTGGAAATAGAGAAATTCTAGCACACATAGAAAACATCAACACAGTGATTTTTGGACAATTGTCCCCGGAAAAATCCAATGTGGGATAACCGGTGCAGCGGATGAGGGTTTTCTTATTAATCTTCAGCACCAAATATGAGTACAAGAATTCTGACAATTTAAACAGAGAAAAAATACTGAGAGAAATTTTGTGAAAAAATCTCTCTCTCCACAGTGACTTCTTGACCCCAAGATGGACCCTCTGCCCATATGTTGGTACCTCTGTGTCACTCTCTGCGTAGTGACTGCGCAGAGCTCTAGTGGACTATGCTCTTCCCCACAATGCCTCTTCCTGAATTCAGAAATGTAACTTCTAAACTTCTGCTCCTACCCTCTCTCTCACCTACTACTCACCCACTGGATCTATCTCCTCAATTGAATCACAACCATTGAGAAAATCAATCTGCCTAGGCAACTTAGTAACTGCACTAGTGTGTCCTCCATCTACGCATTGACTTCTTATAATCTTTTGTTGGAGCACCAATGGCCAAGATTAAAACATAATTGATGGCCCAAATTATTTCCCTGTCGATCCGTGTGAGTTTCTAGAACATTCACACCATGACTTAATTAATTCTGATTAATTAATCATATTCCCTAAGTTAGACTTAGGAAATATTAAAAATTGACTAATAAATCTAATTAAGTCGTCTCTATGTGGAATTTCCATAAACGATTTCTATGTATTGGAGAATACATGTATTCTAGTCTCCACCAAATCTCGTGGCTAGAACACATCAGATGCTTCAAAAACTAACAATGACCATTAGTTTCTTTCTCTTGGGGTCTAACTTGGTTCTCTTCTCATGTAGAATATAGGCATAAATAGTAGAACCATAGACCTTAACATGATTGACTCCAAGCTTTCTCGCAGATCAAGTTTCCTCTAGGGTGTTTTGCTTTATCACTATCTTTGGAGATCTATTTAATATGTAGCCTATTGTCAATACTAGCTCAGCCCAATACCTACTAGGAACACACTTGTGCTCATTTATACATAGAGCCATCTTCATGAAAAATGGTATTATCTCTCAACCACTCCATTCTATTGTGGAGTGTTACCGCTCAAATTCTACATTAAAGTGATGAAAGCTCCAGTGCATACCATACAATCCAAATGGAACCTCGATAGGTCACCCATTATCACCTTAGTGACCTATCTTGCCTCTTTAGGCCAGCTCTCATCCAACTTTGAGGGGGACTCCCTTAAAAATCACTAGGCAAGGTCGACCGAGCCGGGCCCCTGAAAACCGGTTCAAAGGTCGGTCAATTACCGAACCTGCTGAGCCGGACACCGACTCGGCCAGTTTGGTAACGGACCGGCCGCCTCGGCCGAGCCCGTCATAACTAGGTTGAGTCAGTCCGTCATAAAGGGCAGGAAAGATGGACTTGAAAAGCAATTTTTTTTTGGTTTAGGGTTTTCCTCAATGCATCTACCCTCTTCCAAGCCAATAAAAGTTACCCAACTCCCTCACATTTCCTCACAGCGATCTCATTGCATTTGAGAGGAGTTTGTGAAGAGTTGGAGTTGGTTTTTGGAGTAGCAGTGAGGAGCCTCTTGGTCTATCATTGGAGCAGTAGTGAGGAGTTTCTTAGGCAATCATTGAAGCAGCATTGAGGAGTTGGTTTTTGGAGCAGCGTTGAGGAGGCTAGAGGTTTTTTTTTTCACTTCTCAAATCTGCCCTTGTTTTTTTTTTCCAAATTTGGAAATTGAAAAGAGTAATTTTTCTAAAAGAAATGGACATTGAAGAGTTGTTTTTCTTCTTTTCATTTTAAGACTTTTGTCATTTCATTTCCAAGTCCAAATATCAGAAAATGGCTCCTAGAATGAAAGATGTTACTTGGGCATATGCTGAGATTATTGATAATTAAATGCATTGCAAATTTTGTCATAAAAAAATTAAGGGAGGAGGAGGGGGCATTCACAGGCCGAAACAACACTTGGCTGGTATTAGAGGCCAAATTGTTCCATGTGCTAAGGAGTTGCTAGAAAAATTTGAGAAGTTTGAGGAAAAAAAAGCTAGGCAAAAAGAAATAGAGGCTGAAATAGGGGGGAAGAGGAGTATAAAACACATGATGGTTGCCAACCCCAATTTTGATTATGAGAGCTCGTCATCTATCCCTTGCACTGATACATCCAACCCCTTTCGCTATGTTCCTCCCTCTTTGGAGTCTATTCAAGAAAAGGGTAAGGGTAAAATTAAAAAGAAGGGTGATATCAAAAGTGATTTCACAGTCACACCCTCCTCTCCCTCTGATAGTGCACATGGTCCTCAAGCTAATAGAGGTCAAATGCAGTCTACTGTCGATGACCATTGGAAAAAAGAATTGATAGAAACTGCCTATGATTACATAGCTAGATGGTGGTATGATGTTGAAATCCCCTTCAATGCTTCTCATTCACCATATTATGAACCTATGCTTGATGCCATATTTGTTGCTGGAAAGGGCTTCAAAGGCCCTACTATGCATGAGTTAAGGGGATCTCTTTTGCAAAAAGAGGTTATGTCCATTGATTAATACTTGAAAGATTTCAAAAGCTCATGGGTGAAAACAAAATGTACAATCATGTCAGATGGATGGACTGATCAAATGATCAATACCATCATAAATTTTCTCATCTTTTGCCCACAGGGAACCATGTTTCTAAAATCAGTGGATGCATCTTATAAGGTGAAAGATGCACACTTGTTTTTTCAACTTTGGATGAGATTGCTTTCCAAGTGGGGGTGGCTAATGTTGTTCAGATCATCACAGGTAATGCCTCTAACTATGTTCTCACTGGTAAAATGTTAGAGAAAAAACACAAAACCATCTTTTGGACCCCATGTGTTGCACATTGCATAGATCTCATGCTTGAGGATATTAGTTAAATACATTGGATCAAGAACACTATAACCATGCCAAAAGCATAACAAAGTATATCTACAATCACTCATGGATTTTGAAGTTGATGAGGAAAAACACAGGGGGCAAGGATCTTGCTAGGCCTGCCATCACTAGATTTGCAACTCATTTTTTGACATTTCAATCTATACTTTCCCAACATAGAAACTTGCAGAGGATGTTTTCCAGTGATGAATGGAATGGATTTCAATGGGCTCGCAAACAGGATGGAAAAGATGTGAGAAAGAAAGTTAATGAAGACATATTTTGGAAAAAGGCAGCAAAGATTGTGAAGGTTGTTGAGCCACTAGTTAAGGTGTTACAGTTGGTGGATGGGGAAATATTGTCTATGAGTTTTATTTATGAGGCTATAGATCAGGCAAAGGGGAAAATAAAGGCAGCATACAAGGATAGAGTGGCTAAGTATGGGCCCATTTGGGAAATCATTAATCAAAGATGGAACAATCAACTCCATTACCCTATACATGCAGCTAGGTTTTTTTTCTGAACCCAAGGTATCATTATAAAACTTTAGAGGCAGAATCTTTGACTGGGAAAGTTAGAGATGGATTGATTGAGTGCCTTGAGAGCATGGTCCCTATTGAGAGTGAGCAGCTAGAGATACACCGACAGATCACTTCTTTCAATAGAGCCACAAGTACCTTTGGCAAGAACCTAGCAAGGATTGCAAGGGACGCAGATGAGCTAGGTAAACAATTTCAATTTTCAAATTCTTATTTTGTTAAATTGTTTATAATTTGAAAGTTGGATATAATTTGTTGAGCTAACTCATCATACAACTATGTTTTTTGCAGTGCAATGGTGGGAGGCATTTGGTAGCCATTGTCCTCAATTGCAGATGTTTGCAATCCGTATTTTGAGTCAAACTTGCAGTTCTTTTGGGTGTGAGCGCAATTGTTCTGCCTTTGAGAGGACTCACACAAAGAAGAGAAACTATTTGGAACAAAAACAGTTAAATGATCTAGTCTACGTCCAATACAACCTCCGGGATGCAACCAATTGCTAAACAAAATACCTGATACAGATCCCATTGTGTTGGAGAATATTGATCCATCATCAGATTGGGTAGTGGAGAGAGTCAACCAGCAGAGTTTGACCCTGGTGAGGATATTGGTCTTGATTTGGATTTAGAGACGGAGGCATTACTTGAACAGAATGTTCAGTTAAATACAGATCCACTAGTACCAGGCCCAACCCCAAGTCCTCCAGTTGCAAGTACTTCCTCTACTAAGCCACGACAGAGGTGCATAGTGTTGAGAATCTGGAGGGACAGGAATTAATTCAAATTATCTTCTTAATAATTACTTGTGAGCTTACTTCTTTTACATATGTCTTTTCTTCTTAGCTTTTGTCTTTCATCAAGTCAATTACCAAAAACACAAGACACAAATTTAGGCTTTTTGAGCCAGGGCCAAAGCCTTTCCCTCTTGGAGAGGAAAACCCGCAAGAAATTCTTCTTATAGACTTTCAGATGACAAGTACCATGACCATGACCCAGACCCTTGTCCCTTGTATGCCTCCAAGACCTTGCCTCTTCTTATTTCTTGACTTCTTGAGTTGATCCTTCTTTTCTGCACCGTCCTGCACTGTTCTACCCCAGACTTAGAGAGCTCGGTCTCTAGTCCTTGTTTTCTTCTTTAACTTGGATCCTTCTTGACTTCTAGATTTATACTCAAGACACTGTTGTATACTTCTGTACCAATCCGTTGTATGCAGCCCTTCTAACACATTGTATAGATATCCTTTTATAGTACTCTCTCTTCTTGCACTTATTGCAACCCTTTAACACAGTTCTATAACCGCACTTCAATACACCCTAACATAAGTCATGTAACCGCACTTTACCATACCTTAACACAGTCAGGAATCCGCACTTCAATCCAACTCTTCCATAGTCTTATGTACGCACCTTGAAACGATCTCTTTCTTTACTTGAACGCAGGTATATCTTCCCTTCAATCCTTCACTTCAGTCCTGTAACTCGCACCATAAATCTGCACTTATTTCTGGAACACAGGTATATCTTCCTTCAATCTGCACAAAATCACTATCTGAAATCTGCGCTAAATCATTGTCTGAAATCTGCACTAAATCACATAATTTCTTGACCGAAATTCACTTTGTTCTGTGCAGTACCTATAGGGTATATATAGTTGTTTCCATTTGTAATTGAGCCGACCTGTCATAGGGTAATATAGTCGACCTGATATATGGTTATAGAGCCGACTTGTAGGGCACATCTTCCAGTGTTGATGAGATAGACATGAGGGTTGTCTAGAGCCATCCCTTCACAATTTCATGACAAGGTCTTAAAGGCATATTCTGATGACTAGACTCTTCATATACGTGACTCTTAATTAACAATTATAACCAGAAGACAAATCCTAATAGATATCAAGAAGAAGTCTATTGACCTATAATAAAAATATTGCTCATGAAACCCATGAAGCAAGCAATAAAAAACACATTTTATTATCTTTGTCCTCTTCTTTACATAATTACATAGTCAATATGAAGATCGATCCTAGTTACACTTTTCAACACATATCTCGTCTATCTCAGCGTGCAACTGTTGCACCTGCTAGTGCTACTACTTCTACAGTTGCAGTTGGAGATCTTGATGAGGAGGAGGAGCCATGGGTTTTCCCATTTGAGTATGATTCAGGGTCTGAGCCAGATGATGTTGGCTTCTATAGCAGTACCGACTAGTGATGCTTTGTTGTAGAGGCCATTTAGAGCCTCCTTTGTTATGTGTTTTTGTTCTAATCTCTATATATTACATGTATCGAACAGTGCATTGGGTGCCATTTTGATATAATAGATATATTCATGAGCATACTTTGATCATATATTGTCATCTCTCTATATTTTAATGCTTTGAGTTCGGAAACATGAATGAAAATCTTTAAAATTACATTTTTTTCATTAAAAAGTAAATATTTAATGTATTTTTTACAAAGACCGAGTCATTGAAATCAACTAGGTCGAGTCGATACCGAGTCGAAGTCAGATCGGAGTCAACCCTCAATTGGTTCCGAATCTGAGTCGGAGTTTTAAAACTATGGGTGAGATCACTAGTAACTCTAGTGAATGGATTGGTTTTTTAACAAATAAAGGGAAATAGTGGAGATGGAGGGACATGAAGACCAGTGTCAATAATCAAGGGCAATGGAGTAATGGGAATGTTAGGATGAGAGGATATCAAGTATGGCCCTCCTTAAATCAGTTGCCTAGAATAATGGATGAGAGGAAGAAACTAGTATTTAAAGATGGGTAGTTTCCTAGCCAATCAAGATAAACCACAAGGTTAGGAACACTCTAGAGAGGATTCCTAAAAGGGATGGTTCTCAGCCTAAGGAATAACTATGGTGTAAAATAAGCTAAGCGTTTACTAAGGGAACTGTGAAAATTTTAACTATTGCAATAACTGGAAATTATTCTTCTAATTGACTAATTATCAAGCAGTTTATTTGCTACGGCAAACAACGAATAAAATCACAACTGTAATTTTCACCATAAAAACGTTGCAGAAAATAAAATGCTGGAAACTGAGAAATATAGAGCACACACACAAAAAATATGACACCATTATTTTTTGGACAATTCTCCCCGCAAAAAAAAAAAAAAAAACCAATGTGGGAAAACCAGTGCAACAACTGAGGGTTTTATTACTATGCAGCAATGAGAAATTTCTGAGTACAATCTCTGGATGCCTAGTTGGCTATCCAATCAACAAAATCTGACAAAAAAATTTGAGAGAAAATTTCTCTGACTCCACAAGCAATCCCGACACTTAGTTCCCTCTGAAAATTGGTCGACCAACCTTTGCTCAGGCCCTTCTGCGTTGCCTTTGCGCAAACCCTCACACGTGTGGTTGGAAACCCTCTCTAATCAAGTCGTCCTGCCTATCTTTGCTGCTAGACATGACTCTTCGAAACTCTGGAGGAATTTCCCCAATGTTCCACCAAGTCCCCTGGAGGTGGGAGCGAGGGAGCGCGGGAGCGGCCTATGCAAAAGCTCCCTACCAATTTTCAGGAAATGTGGGGGGACGTCGGGGTCATAAAAATTATAAAATATAAAAATATATATAATATTATACTATTATATGATATATCATTGAAAATTTAATAATAAATATTTATAATGCAATTGTATTTTTCATCTTTGCAAGGAATGTATATACAATCATCATAAACTTACATCATGAAAGATAAATCATAAATGATAAAATTTAAAAATTATAAATCGATGAATGATGAATCATCTAACTGAAACAAATTTAAAACTTAAAACTTAAAACATACATCATAGATTCATATGTAACTTTGTAACTGTATAATCATTAATGTAACTACAAACAATGTACAATGAAAATATAGATTAAGATATCATATGAGTCATGACATATATGATATTATATCAAGATTTAAAATAAACTTTAAACTGAAGTTTACAACTCAAGTCTGAAACATAAATATTAAAACTTAAAAGCAAATAAGTTTAAAGTTATGTCTGAAACAGTGAAACATAAAACATAAAACATAACTTCTTCCGACTGCGGGCAGCAAGCTGCGGGCTGCTGCGGGCTTCTTCTGGCAGCTGCGGCGCTAAGGGTTGGGCGACAAGTGCTAAGTGCGGATGATACAATGATACAATGAAAACAAACGAAACCTAAAAATTAATTTATTTAAACAATTGATTATTAAAATATATTTTTTATTTTTTTCATTTAGTTTTTTTTTTTTAATTGTGGGCCCCACATGCCCCCTCCCATTCCCTCACGCTCCCTAAAGCACCCTCGACCCCTCAATCTGAGGAAACGTCCCCCTTAATTTCCTAATTTTTGGGGGCGTCAGGAAACGTTCCCTAGAAGTCCCCAAGACCCCGGAGCGCGAGGGGGCGAGGATTCTAGACCCCTAGGTGGGGGGGCGAGTCCCTGTGTAACACTGAATTTTCCCGACCTCTAGAAGCTTAATCAACCCCCTCTCCAACTAAATTGAACTTCTTTATTGAAGCTTTTGCATAGCCCCTGCGCAGCCTCACTGTGGAATACTCTCGTCACTTGTTGTTGCCTCTCTGGAACTAGAAATCCTCCTCCCAACTCACTATCTATGCCCCTCACTGTCTTTGTGTCCCCTCTCTGGCTCGAACTTCTCTTTGTTGAATCACTGTAGCTGGGAAACTCAATCTCTGTCAAGGAACTCAACCTCAAGTGTATTCTCCGTCAACCCCATCGATCTCCTCTTATAATCTCCAGTTGGATCACCAACAACCACGATTAAATCCTTATCGATGGTTGAGATCATTTATGAGTTGATCTGTGTGAGTTTCTAGAGAAATCTCACCTTTCAAAATTAATTGTTGTTAATTAATCATTTTCCCTAAGTAAGGAAAACTTTAACTATTGATTAAGTTGCTTCTAGGTTTATTTTCCAGAAACTATTTATGGGTTTTGGAGTCTTAGTGTTTCTTAGTCTCTCTGACCAAAGTCGAGACTAGAACACCATGTGATGCGACAAAAACTAACATGAACTCCCTCGAAGGTCTACCTAGCAAATAAGTTCAACAACTAGTTCACGCCAACAAAGGGGGGCGTGAATACTAGCATTTGTGACACCCTTTCCATGTGTCTGTTGTCCCTTGATGGATTGATCTTACTACGCCTTGTGGTATTTTTGAATCATATACAAAGTAACTCTTAAAAAATGTCATAGATGGAACCGAGAAAGAAAATTCTACTAGATTGAAACATGCATCACTTAATAAATCTTAAACCCAATGGTGCCAAGAAATTTTCAGTAAAACCCTGAGAGAGGAATACTTTCACTATCCAACCATGATTAAAAATAGAAAAGTACTTTCTCTATATAGAGGAAGTAAGGACTTTCCTTTACATTAAAATAGTATTATTATCATGGAGTTTCTTAAACATAATCTAAATTCTAGAATTAATTAATTAAAAATATGATTAAAAACAAAAAACAAAATGACTTTACCACATGTACAATGATACTCAATAATTCCCCCATGAAAGGTGGATTAATCCTAATTAAAAACATTTGAACCCTTGTCTCCTTGTGGGACAACAAGGTGGTTGGCACAATGGGATTTTATCCTCTCCACTCAGTTTCAAATCCCATGGGGGGGCATCTTTGGTCCATTGTGATAAGGCTTAAGGTGTAGGCTCCCCCACCCTAGTGGAGATTCGGCTCTTGCTAAGTCATAAATTCCTAGTATATCTAGCTTACGGGTTGTTGGATATACCCTTGGTGTTATAGTGGCAGTCGTTAGGTTTGATCTTAGGCCTCACTCAGATTACTCCAATGAGTTACCTATTCACCATGGTTAAAAACAACCTTTGAACGCCTTAATCCCTCATGAACACAACACTCCTTTGACAATTTCATGTTATCCACCACCTATGGGTGACACCCATAGGAAAAAAATTTCTCCTAGATGATCCTCAATCGGTAGGCAACAGTCCCTTGCAGCCACCAGATAGCTCGATGTGCCATCATCTCCGCCACCTAAGCCAATCATTATGCACCCTTGTCGATCTATCATGATTGTATGTTTGAAGGTGGGCCTTCCAATCCCGAAGGTATGGCTTTCATTATGTAGTTGAGTATTTTTGCTTGATTATCATGGAAACTTGTAGGCATGGATTAGTGGGGGGATTCGGCGGAAATAATGGGTTTGGTTTGTACTCTTGCCCCCTTGTCCAACTTGGTGGTTAACCTTTTATCCTAGTCCCATGGGATCTCCTTTATTGGCTACTAGCTTTAGGAGTAGCACTACATGGGAAATCCCAATTTTGGTTGTGCGGTCCTTCGTCCCGACACCACATACATCACTCCCCTCCCCTCCCCTCCCCTCATTATAAACCCTTTTCACACATTTCCCATCCGGGTCCACATTTGTCCATTGGGTCCACAATAAGTTAGTTGTTGAGAAATCTAGGGCAGCTTAGTTAGGGCTTATTTTATTTTATGTCTTATACTTTGACACTTTCTTGTGATTATATTAATTCTTCATCATCATTATTATGTTATGTTCATCATCAAGATAAATGCCAAGCAAGAAGATCATAAATAGGACAAAGAATGGGCTTGGTTTATACTCTTGTCCCCTTGTCCAACTTAGTGGTTAGCCTTGTATCCTAGTCCCGTGGGATCTCCTTTATTGGCTACTAGCTTTAGGCATGGCACTACATGGGAAATCCCAATTTTGGTTGTGCGGTCCCACTTCCCGACACCACATACGTCACTCACTACCACTCATTATAACCTATTTTCACATATTTCCCATCCGAGTCCACATTTCTCCATTGGGTCCAGAAAGAGTTAATTGTTGAGAAATCTAGGGCATCATAGTTAGGGCTTATTTTGTTTGATTTCTCTTACACTTTGACAAGTTCTTGTGATTATATTAATTCTTCATCATCATTATTATGTTTTGTTCATCATCAAGATAAATGCCAAGCAAGAAGATCACAAATAGGACAAAGAAGATATTATGCAAAAATGGTACAATTAGGCATATAAGACAAAGAAAAGGTTTGATACAAAGATATGATCAACAACGAGGAGCAACAAACCCTCAATTAGACCTATGTTGAAGCCTTACTGCAAGATTAGGGTTATTTGGCCTAGAATTACCTAGATTTGTGACGTCTACCCTAAGGAGTCATCAAACAGGAGCAACGCAATATAGCCCAACGCTTCAACCCTAGTTGAATTCAGCGTCAAGCCCTAGCCCTAGCAGCTTTCCTTAAAATGCCAAATGAGGTGAGCAAAGAAAAAAGGATAATTTTTTGTAGTTTTGACCACCTTTGTGGATGTCAGTGCCTTCTAACTACTTAGGTGATGAGGTTTATGGGAAATTTTACTATGGAAATATCAAACCATGGAAGGGAGTAAGGGGGAAAACCCTATGTTTTCACTTTAAAACCCTAGCTATTATTCAATACGGGGATAGAAACAAGAGAAAAGCTCTCCAGGAGGTTCTCAAGGGAAGTTCAACATTCTTAATTAAAGCATGCAATATTTTTATCCAAGATCGTACAACCAGATTCCTAGATAGCTCTAGAGGACTCAGATAGTGAGCCAATGCCTCAGTCACCCTCCTCATCATTGGTTATCAAACTCAGACACAAGGTTACTTGGAAGCGGGAGCGAAGCGCGGAGCGCCATTTTTAAAAGTTTCCGGGTCCGGAGCGTTTATATATTTATATATATATATATATATATATATATATAATATTTTTTATATTTTTTATATTTTGATGCATATATGTCAACAAAAACATGTAGAATGATGAATTAGACATAAAAAACATAAAAACATAGATTGAATCATATAACATCAATCATCTAGAAGTTATAATCTTCATCAACCACGCGCACGAGTTGGAAGCATACAACATATTGACTCTTGAGTCTTGCAAATCATCAATCTGAAGGTTTCAAGCTTTCAAAATTCAATATATAACATTTATCATCATTGATAATTTGATATATAACATTTATCATCATTGATTTCAAATTTCAATATCTAACATTTATCATCATTGATTTATTGATTTCAAAATTCAATATACATTTATCATCATTGATATATAACATTTATCATCATTGATTCATTGATTTCAAAATTCAATATATAACATTTATCATCATTGATATTATATAACATTTATCACCATTGATTCATTGATCACCATATAACTTTCATGAAGCATCATATTCATAATTCATAATGACTTGTAAACTTATAAATGCCAACTTCAAAGTTTCACCTTTCAAATTCAAACTTCAAACTTAAATTGTCATTAAATATATGAAATCAGAAAGAGTCAAGTTTCAACTGTTCAACTGTCAACAACAAATAGAAAATAGTAAACAACAAATATATTTTATCCGGCTGGCCCCTTGCCACGCCCACGAGAAATGTCTAATTTTTGTGAGCCACGAGGAAATGTTGGTCTTCTAGTACTCTCAGGAGTACCATGACCACGACCAGAAGGTGGAGGCTGGATCTGCAAAGGAACAATAGTGTGATATCGAGGAGTGGCACTGGCACTGGCACCCGCACTGCGACCAGTAGATGGTGGGACTGGCCCTGTGTGTGGCGGTGCTGCTGATGCTTCATCATCATCCCTATAAAGTTCTGCTTCCAATTCTTCTAGATGTAACGTGCCATCCTCCAAATTATCATCCTCTGGGTTGTTGTCCCAGACTCTGTATGATTGATCCTCATTTGCTCGATCACAGTAATGGCTCAACAACCTCAAGTTATAATGCACATAAACCAAGCTTTCAGCTCGGTTTTCATTCAGCCTGTTTCTTCTCACATTGTGTATAAAGTTGTAGGTGCTCCAACACCTCTCTGCAAAAGAAGTGTTCACAACTTGTGAGAGAACTTTTTTAGCCAACTTTGGCAAAAGTCCCATGCCGCCATATGCTTCCCACCATGTGAGAGCATCGAATCTGTCCCTGTCTTCCATTGCATGGAATGAACCAAAGTTAGCAGTGCAACTGAAGTATTTGCCTAATTCAAGGCGCAATTTAGCACACTCTTCCCTGTCAGGCACCAATTTGTCCAATGCCTTCATGTACCCTTCTTGTACCTCTGGATCTGTGTGAGGTTTCACCCTAACCCCACCTCCAGGTGCAGGTTGGCCCAACCAAGATGGAGAGTAATATTTTGGCGTAAGGATACATGCCAAAGCATGTAGTGGAACATTGAGTTTATTCCACCGTGCACACACACAGTCATGAATCATAGCATACAAGTTGGGATCATTATCCTTAACAATATCTTTTATTTGCCCCAACATGCTATCCATCTGCTCATAAACCTCTCCAATTACTGGTTTATCAGTATCCGCAAAGCGAATCATGTTATAAATGGGCTTGGTAAAACTCACAATTTCCCTCATACGTGCCCAAAACAGATGGTCAAGGGCGGTCTCCTCCACATGTTCGAAACCTTGCCTGTCAACTATTGTTGCCGCCCTGTCCTTTAATAGCTGCCAGTGTGGGCTCGATACCATTGCAGCCAATGACTCTCTTACCTTCAAAAGGCGCCTGAAGGTGAGGTAATAGCTAGCAATCTAGTTTTTGCTATTTTCAACAACTCCAATTTGGAGTGAGTACGGAAAAGCCCATGGGTATTGCTATGATTTGTAATAAATTTGATCATTTTTTTACCTCTCTTGTACAAATCACCAAGCCATTTGAATTGAGGTTGTTTATTTTTGATGATATCATGCATCAAAAGGTTCATTGTGTGAACCAAACACCCAGACCAAAAAATGTTGGGGTATTTATCCTCAATAATTGCTCCTGCTGCCTTATAGTTAGCAGCATTATCAGTGATGACCTGTATGACATTGTATGGCCCAGTCTTTTCAATTATATCAAGTAATGGTTCTACAATGTTAATGCCGGTTTTGAATTTCTCTGAATAATCATAAGCTGCCAGGAAGACTGCACCACTAACCGACACAGCCAAAACATTTATCAATGGTTTTCCTTTTACATTGGTCCATCCATCAGAGACAATGGACAACCCATGCTCATTCCACTAACCTGTCATTCTAGCCAAAGAATTGTTTATTTTAGCTCTTTCATGATCAAGACCCACGGTTCTGGCCTTGTCATACCCAGGGCTTTTGTATCCTTTGGGGGCATCATTAATGGCAGAAACCATTTCATGCCAATAAGGTGAGCTAAGAACATTGAATGGCACCCCACATGCATATAGAAACCGGTAAACTTTTGAATCCACATCATCCTACACCCTTCGTCTAGGAAATCGGATATGGTTCTACGCCTTAATCCAATGCCACTGCCTCCAAAACCACTGGCATGGGTGGAAGTTGAACTTGTTTGTCCATGATGTGTTGGGCCTGAATCAATGAAACCCCTAGATCTTTTAGATGATCTCTGTAGGGCAACCCCCTCTTCCTTCCTATACATCTCTCTCTGTGGTGCTGGCACAAAAGCACAAACTTTGATTCCAATATTTTTAGTTCCATCCCCTGGCATTATCCCACAAAGGTGCCTTCTGGCACGGGTGTATGAACCATGGTATTGTTTATTGCAATGGGGGCAAATAAATTTAGTGGTTCCACCACCTTTCCCTCCTTCCATTTTCTGAACATATTTCCACAAAGGAGTTTGGTCTTGTTTAGTTGGGGAATCTATGTTCTCAGGATCTCCACTCCCCACTTCCTCCTCAGCATAATCCTCCTCCTCTTCAGGATTTTCTTCAGATCCACCATAACCCTCCTCTTCATCCTCCTCTTCTCTGATTTGCCTCTTTCTTCTAGCACTCTCCAACACCATTATCACAAACAAAGGAGCCAACATGAGGAAAATCCCTAGCCATATAGCCATGATGGAAACAAGTTTCAAGTTTCTAGCCTGCAAAACAAATGGAAAAATGCCAAATGGGAATAGGAAATGCAACAAAGGAAAAAAACTATTCATTTTTAAGTTTTAAATCCAATAAAATGCAGCATTCAAGAAAAATTCAATTTTTCATTTTTAAACAATTTAACAACCTACAAATTCATCCTAGAAAATACTAAATTGGATTAGAAAGCCTACCTCTTTCTTGCAATTCTCCTGTCAGCCTTGCTCCTTGCTCTCGTGTTAGCCTTGCGCTCTCCTTGCTCTCCTTCTTGCTCTCTCTCTCAACTCAACAAACAATAAAATGTAAAATGAAACCCCCCCCCATTATAAAAAAATCGATTTTTCAGTTAAAAAAATTTGCGTGCGGCGGGAAGCGTTTTTTGTTCCGGGGAGCGTTTGGGAGAGAATGCTCCCCGAGCGCTTCCGGCGTTTAAAAAACGCTCCCGAAGCGTTTTTTAAACGTCGGAAGCGCTCAGGGAGCGTTCGCTCCCGAACGCTTCCTGAAACACTCCCGAAAAGACAGGGAGCGTTTTAACAAGTTCGGAAACGCGCTTCCGAAAACGCTCCCCTCATGAAGCGTTTTCGGAAGCGCGTTTCCGAGCGTTTCCGAAACGCTCCCGCACGGAGCGCGTTTCGGAACCGGGAGCGAAGGGGGTTTGAAGCTTCCCCGCAACCTAGCTCAGACATTCTTGACATCATGGATCTCGTGTTCAACTCTCTCTCTCCATGGGCTCTTCACCAGGTCCCTGATACAGTTTTATACATGTTCATGTTCATGAGGATATCCTATTGTTTTTATTTTTCAGTACTTCAATTTGCATATATTTTTTGTATTAGATTTAGCTTTTCTAGGAGTGGCATTTGCATGCCCACATTGTACTCTTACTGAATGTATCTTCTAGTCCCACTGACCTAATTTGCGGTCATTCGTTGGACATTAACAAAATTATGTTATGTTATCTTATCTTATATAAAGATAACCATTTAGACATGGAATATAGAAACCCTAGCAAGATACATTGCAAACAATAACCATAAAATATATTCAATAAGACAAGTACTAACAAGATATCAATGAATAATCTTTCTTTATCCCAAAATTACATCTCTACAAGAAGGACTAGTCTCCAATAGCAAATCCACAAAGATTACATCTCCACAAGAGCAGCAAGGTACAAGAGCTAGGCCAAAAGAGGCCAAATTAATCCACAAGTGATGATGCTAAAGAGAAATGGAGTGATCCTCTATAAATATGAGGCTTATCGCTCGAAATAACCTCTTAAAACCCCTAAACAAGTTTCATAACGAGTAAACATAAAGTAAACCTTGCGTTACAAGCCAATCCACTAGCTCAAACATGAAATAATGCCAAAACAAACCCACACGAGATAGTCATAAGCCTCTAATATGATGATGTCATGCCCTTTTTGGGCTCCAAATGTTGATTCATGGTGAAAGGAAGATTGAATGTGTCTCCAAGCAACATGATCATCCTTCATGTGAGGAGTAATCCTCAAATCACACTTCAAAGTAGGCTCCAAAGTTCCCAAATCAAGCTCGAGTGCCCCTGTTAGTCATCAGTAATTTTTTTTCCTTGTTGATGACAAAATGATTATCCCAAGATTTCTAGAAACAAAGTTCATAAACATTGTGAGTTCTAGAAATCTCACTGCCTTCATTATCCTTAAGATAATTTTTCACTATTTCATCATTCCATCATGTCAAGCTCTCCTTACCAGTCCCAGAAAACCCATTAGGAGCTCATGCCACTCATTTTGTTTGTATCTTGTCACCTTTGACCCAAATCCTCTGTTTTTGTTTTGCCTAAAACCCCCCACTGCTACCTAAGGCCACCAATCAAACAGCTCTGTTGTGTCTCCCCAAAATACCCCAATTTGATAGTCTCAAAAATATCTCTGTAGGCTCTTTAGATAAATCAAGTACATTGGATTTTGGATCTTCAATACAACTGTTTATCATAAACTCTACCTTACATTTGATGACCCCAAATCTTAATTTTCAGTCCAAAAGCCAAGTCCAAGGAAACTTCCACCAGGTCACCTAGGGTTTCACAAAGTCATAGGGTGGATTTGGTATCCTAAAAACTCTGTTTTTCCTGTATGAAGAAATTGCATTCAAAGAAGAAAGGGACAAGTGATTTTGTCCAAAACTCATCAAAGAGGTCATTCAAGGAAGGCCTTTTGGCCTAAAGCACAAATCTTGTAGGGGGACAGGTGCCCTTTGCTCACACTTCTGCAAGAGCATCAAGATGGCCATCAGCCTAGCAAGAGGTAAGGTACTAGGGTGAATCATCACAAGAAGACCATCAACAGCAGAGAGAAAGCAGCAGGCATATGTTTGAGGAGAATCAGGGTTTGTGACTGATTTGGCAAAACAAGTGAAACAAAACAAGTAAATCAATAATAGGGCTACAAGGACAAAGGTCACCTCAACTCCATCAAGTGCACATTGAAGATTCTTTAGAAATAATTAATGAGTTTGAGAAGTTTTTGAGAACTTAGAAGACAACACTATTTACTTTTTTCTAATAGCCCTAAAACCTAGGAGTTTGGGAAGATTGACAAAAATGGTCAAATGACGGCAAAGGGCCTCCTTCATAACAGCAGATGGCATTTCCGGGGGTATTCAAGCTGCCCTCTAGGGTTTTTCAAAACACCAATACTCCACTACACCAAAGGAAGAAAGATGACAACGAGTATCAGTGCAAAGGCTTGACTTTTCAAAGTACAGTCAAAGGCCTCTTAAAAAAGGTCAAAGGAGGCAAGCATGAGGTAAAATTGCCCAAGGAGGTAATTATGATAAGCATAGGTTCACTGTTGAAGAAAAGAGGTGTCAAACTCCAAAAAGGACATTGATCAAAAGCAAAAGTTGTGTAGGCACCTGCAAAAACATAAGTGGCCAGGGGAAGACACAAAATGGTTTAAAAACTGCTAACTTTTCCAACTAGAGATATATCACTGTCAACATGGTCAAAGGAACAAATATATCACTGGTCTAAAGCAAAGCAGTGAAGCCTCCAACAATGGTTTCCTTATCAAAGTATATTCTGCAAAAGATAGCTAAGCCATGAATGATACTTCCGCAGGAGTATCAAAATGGTTACCGACAGGAAAACTGATAAGGTCAAACAAGCCTAAATATATCTCACAATGGTGGCACATATGAAAGCTAAAGAAGTTGTTGGTGCCAACTGATAGGGTTTTCACACCAAAAGGTTTTTCACTGTCTCAAAGAGAAACATGACAGAATGACAGTTAGAGGAAGGGAAAAATTCTTCTTTCAGTCTATCCACCAAGCAATCAAAGGCATAAAAGATGCAGGGCTAACGACTCTAAGATAAAAGTGCCAAAATGGTCACAAGCTTACTATTAACAAGTTTTGGAGTTCATGAAAAGAACATAGTGAAGAAAACTTTCAAAACAGAGCACTAATGTCAATATTTGCTCTTTTTCCTCAAAACTTTGTTAAAATGACCTTTGCTTTTCAAGAAAAGGTTCATGTTTACAAATGTGGGTAAAAGGCACAGTTTGAGCTTGTTGAAGAGTTTGCAAATTTAAGGGGAGCATCAAGATGATCCAGCAAAGCAAAAAATCATTTTTCCTCAAGGTCTTGCCACCTACAGGACAAAAAGATCAAAAGACAGTAAAAAGGTGAAAAGGGAAACAGACATTAGAAAGTGGGTTTTAATCATGAAATGTTTTTCAAAAAAGAGTATAAGAGTCTTCTTTGCCTCCTCCCCAACTCATTGGTGTCCTTGAAGGAGAAGTAGAGCCATTGAAAGCAATTTTTTAGGGTTTTCTGCAAATTTGGGTGAAGTTTTCAGGCACTACGCACCGACGAAGGCACTACGCACAGAGCTGTCGGTGCTGTGCACAGAGGAGGAAGACACAGTTTTAAAATACATTGCTCTACGCTCCGGAGAGGAGGCGCTGCGCACAGGCTTAGGTTCGGCCCGATTGCCCGCCTTTCAACGGTGCTGCGCACTGAGAAGGCCCGACAGGCCCATTCACTCGCCCGGCTCGCCCGCAAACCCTCTGGCACTGCACACAGGCCTGCCACTGCTCGACCCGACCCGGCGCTATGCACAGGGAAGGCCCAACAGGAATGGCTTGTCGAGTGGCGCTATGCACAGGGGATTTTTTGGCAAATTTGCCCAAATGTGGCCAAAATCAAAATTTTTTGCCTCCAGGCCCCTGCACAAAGTTTGAAAAGGGCAAGGTTTACAAATTGGAGAGTTGTTGTTGGTGTAAAGACACTTAGTACCAGCAAGCCTACTTTTAAAATCTGAAAGTGTTCCTAGACTTACTTCATTGTGCCCTCCATTTGCTAAAAATTTTGCCCACACCATCACTTATTCTTCCTTCCTAGACCTAAAAGCTCTTACCAAGCTAAAACCATCTTGTTCAAGAACACAATCAGTCACCATGTCTAAGGAAGAGATCAATACTAGCAGTGATGAAGGCCAAAGGCCTATCAAGCCAAAACACAAGGGAGGAAGGACTAACAGGTTTGAGCCTCTGGATACCATTCAAATCACCTCTTCTCCAATGATCCTTACATATTTTCAAGATGTTGGGTGCTATCAGTTTTATGAGAGGGTTGAGCAGGTCCAAAACCACTCACTTTTGACTAGGTTGTTCATTCTCAGCGTACAAAACCACCATGTCAACCTAGCAGGAGTAAAAGTTTGAACTATCATCTTAATCCATTGCTAAAGCTACAGGAATACCAGATATTGGTGAGAGATGGTTCAAGCAGAAGAAGTTGGCCTTGAGCTACTATGAGCCCTTTCTCAAACCTAGCTGTCGACAAGGCTGCAAGGTTGTTTTCCCCTTGTCCCACCTGCTAGAGAGATATGCCGTACTGATAAGGTAGATCATCAGGTACTTCACTTGTGAAGGGAGGTACTTCAGGGTTTATTCATATCACATAAGGCTGCTAATGCACTTCACCAGGGTTAAATTGTTAAACCTACCATACTATCTCTACTAGAGCATTGACAAGATGGCTTCGGTGGTCAAGAAAAGAAGTTATGGCCACCAAATGCAAAGCCTTTTTCAAGAAAAGAAGTTATGCCCACCAAATGCAAAGCCTTTTTCACCACTCCTTGATTAAGATGATTGTTTTGCACCAGCTAGAGCACCAGGGAACCCTTGGGAAGTTTTTATCTCACATGATGTATTTGCAAATCCTCAAGCTTTCATTAAGCAAAATTTCCCTTCCACTTCACACTCACTTACCTCCACTCCTCCATCACCTCCACCTATGCCTTCTCGACAAGGAAACCTACCTCTTTCCTCTTCTCCTCATACATCAAGTGAAGATGGTGACAGTGGTAATGATGAACAAGGAGGTGACAACAGCAATAAGGAACAAGAAGATGATGGTGGAAATGATGAAGACAGTGGGGGCAGACACGGAGTTTGATGATGAAGAGTAGCAGGATGATGATGACAAGGAAGAGGGAGATGAACATGTCAGCCATAAAGGTAAAGACAGTGAACACTTGGAGCAAGACAGTGATGGTGATGATACAAATGAATCACTCCCAAGTACAAAAAAAGGTATTGCTGATGAGCGAGATGAAGGCCAAGAAGATAGTGAAGAAAATGGTGAGGATGACAGTCAGCAAGAAAGTGCACATGACAGCCAAGAGAAAAATGTACATGAGCATGACAGTGAGCCTAGTCCTAGTGCAAACACTGACAATATGGATGAAGATATTGAATATGAAGAAATAGAGGGAGATGATGAGGAAATAGAAGACCAAGAGAAGACAGATAATGAGGCTGGAACAGAGTTTGAAGAGGCGGGCAGTGACCAAGGCAATGGCACTGATAAGACAGTCAGTGATGAGCAAGACAGCCAAGGAAATAGTCATGACTGTCATGACACTAATCAGTCTCTAAATGACAAAGAGAATCATAGTGACAGTGCAGGGAATGATAAAGAAGAGGACATTAATGAAGGACAGAACCAAAGTGAGGCAAATGGAGAAGATAATGATCAATTTGAAGGCCAATGTGGCAGTATAGAAGACAATGATGATGATGATGCTAAGGACCAAGAAGGCAGTGACCCAATGAGGCATGAGGTGACTCATGGAAGCCATGGCAAAAATGAAAAGGCTTGTGACAACACCAAAGGTCAAGGCAATGATGGAAACACCTCCAAAACCATCATCACTCTATCACATGCACATACCATAGAGAAAAGAAAGATGTGTTTGCTACCTCAAAAAGGCAAAGGGCCATCCCTTCTCCAGCTATCAAGCCCAAGGACAAAGGCAAGGAAAAGATGGAAAGGGGTGAGCAGCAGGTAAAGGTGAGGAAGAGTAAAAGAATCAAGAAAAATACTCAAGAGCCTCAATTCATTGATCTAGACAGTGACAATGAGGACAAGGAGATGACCGCCAGATTGCTACTCTTAACCAAAGATGCACAGCTTAGAGAGTGGGAAAGAGATTTTGAGATGGCACAATGTGTCATTCAGTGTTACAAAGAGGAGCACAAGCACTTCAAGAAGGTAAATAGGGGCCTCGCTCTCCAAAAGAAAATGACCAAGCACTATGCAAAGAAAAACATGCTTGCTTGTGCCAAACTAAAGGAGGCCCTCATGGAGCTAGAAAACCTAAAAAGGGCAAAAGAGCATGATAGCCTTGGAGTTTTGGTTGAGGCTTCTCATCAGGTGTCCAAGACCTCTTGAGGGACCTCTCCACCAATTTTGGGCCAAATTGAGCAAAATTTTGTCTTTATGAAATTTTGAGGCCTCTGTGCACACCACCCTAGGTGCTACGCACAAATTTGGTGCATCCTTAGCTTGCAAACTTTTCAATTTTGGATTCCTTTCATCACCAGCAGTCTGCTGACAAAATTTCAGATCATTTGGAGCTGTTTTGACCCCCCAAAAGGTCAAAAAAACATCAAAATTTTGACCTTTCTGCCTCATTTTCAGGCAAGGTGTTGCGCACAGAACAGTGTTGGGAGAATTGGTTTTTGGACAGGTAAATGGCACTCACTCAGGACAACTCAAGCATTTCTAGAAAGTAGACTCATTAGGCTTTCCAACGAGCCATCACAGAGCCAAATCCGGTATCGGAAAGGGGTCCAAAACTTAGTCACAAGAGACCCTATTTTCTGCTGAAGTGGCGCTACGCACAGAGACTGTCTAGTGTCTTTTGGACCAAAAGTCAACAAAACACACTCATTTATTGCAAATTGATATTTTTGAGTTTTTTAACGCAAATTACTCTAGAATTAAGTGCAAATAGTTATTTTGGCATTTATTTCTTAGGATATTATGTGCCTTGGGCCTTGCATGGTCTCTTGGCCATAAATGACATTTATGGTTGAATTTGACATTTTCCTACCATATTTAGGGTTTTAGTCCTCCTTTGCTCCATAAATAGAGCATGAGGCCCTTATGTATTTTGTTGGCATTTGATGAGTTTTGAGAGCAATATACATGGTTTTATGAGCTTGGAGAAGAAATTGCAGTTGTGGAGTTGATGAATGGCTTGATTGGCTTGATGATGGAGAGGCTTGTTTGCAGGATTCCTTAGCTTGGTGAATGGTGATGTCTTCTTAATTTGTCTATTGTTTTCCTTGTTATCATTATGTTTCATTTCTCTTAGATGCTATAAATCAGAAAAGTATAGGTTGAGACATGCTCTTTGAGGCACCTCAGTCTTCCTGTTTGTTATAGCCTTGATGTTTTCTTCTGTTTGGTCTGCTTAAGGAATTCTTGATTGCTCCTTAGGTTCACCTAAACTTGTTTTTGTTTCATGAATGGTTAGTATGCTAGTTTACAAGTATGATTCATGGTATGCCCTACTTATTTGAAACTTTCAAAACCCTATCTTGAAACTTTTCTTTGGAATATTGTCTGCTAGGTTAAGTCAAAGAGGTCTCGTTCGATCTTGCCCTTTGTCCATGCTTATCAACTTGTTTCAAAGTTCTTTATGGTTTTATTTATGATGTTTAGGAGTTCCCTTTTCATAGATTGAGTTATTGTGCTATCTTATATGTTTTCCCCAATTCTGAAGGTGAATTTCTAAGGTTAGAAGCTCTTATGATCTCTATGTTTCACTAAAATGTTTATCTTAGATATTTATTGGTTTAATATATTATCATAGAGTAAATGGTTTGCCCTAGCTCTTGCTTAGTATCTTGTGTTGATCATATTTAAGACCTCCTTGTTTCCTAGGTATTTGACAAAGGATTCTTGATTGCCCTTTGCCCTACCTTATTCACAAACTTGATGTCCATCCCATTTCACTCATAACCTTAAGGATCCTTTCACCTTGCTAAATTGGCCTTGCACTGCACTCTGATTCATTTTTGAGACACCCTTGACTTTTATTGACTCCATAGCCCAATGGCTTTGACATACTCTCACTCCACCTATTCCACTTGACCATCTCACCCAACCAAAACAATCAACAAACCCTACACTTAACAACTAGCCTAAAATCAAAACCCTAGAGCAAAAAGAACACATCCTTTGCACCCAATAGAGATATCTCTCTCTAAGTCCAGGAAGGCTAGGTCCTAGGACTCCAAAGACTAGTTCCATGTTACCCTGTCATTTGGTACTCTAACAACCCCCATGTCATCTCCATGGGTCTCCAATAGTCAACATAGTGCCTTCTTTCTTCAACGTTGGGGCTTCTTCAGGCACAACAAGCTCTCCTCAATCATCCTATCAAAGACCATCCTCATCTGGGCTATGAATCATGGCTTTCCCATCAAGTAGTGTCAAGGCCAACCCAGTGTCATGTTGGGTCCAATGGTGCAATCATCAAGAGTCCTTTGTGCTAGGCAAAAGAAGATCAATGTCCAAAGTCATGAGGATACTCTGGCATGTACATCAATTCCTCAACTCATCACCTCTCTGTAGGATCTGGGCACATGTGGAGTGGATGCCTTCAAGGCCTATACTATTAGGCGACACCTGGGAAGAACAACTTAAACTCAAGTGAAACCAACCACTCATTAGAGACTCAAGTTTAGGAAAAATAAATTTGCAGACAAAACAAAACAGCAAAATACAACTTATCTCTTCAACCCAAAACTCCTTGAAAATCGTGCCCACTTTGCCTCGATTTTCGTGCCTACTTGAAGCTGAAAATGTATTGTACAGACACAGATTGTACTGTATGGACTCTACAAAGCTCAAAAATTTCTCTCGAATTGTGTGCAACTCAGCATTAAAGTTGTTCGTACTATACCTTATAATGTCTTCTATGCCTTGATTTTCATGCCCAGCTTTGCCCAGAAATCACTCCTTCAGCTTGCTGCAACAAATTTCTCTTTCAAAACTTTTCTCCAGCTCTCAGCCTCCTTTCTCCAATCTGCTCATGAAGAATGAATGAATGCAGTCTCTCTCTTTTCTTTTACCCTTTTTGTTTTCCTAAATGACTTTTGGGCAACCCTAAGATCTAATGGCTCAGATTCATTTAGATCAAGGGATGAGAATAAGTGTGCATTTAATTCTCACTTTCTATTTTTTAACTCACCCATTAAATAAAGTACCCACATCTGGTAGCACTCACACTTGTACCACCAACAGTAGAGACTTATGCGAGTTATGGCACCGGACGATGGTGCATATGCATCATGGAGCTTTGAGAGTTCTGAGGGAGATCACTACTGCAGTTCCTAATTTCAGTGTCGAGCATTATGAGGTCTGCAAAGGGTGTTCTTTGGGCAAGTACACCAAATTACCATTCCCAATGAGCAACAGCAGATCTACAGGTATACTAGACTTGATTCATACTAATGTTAGTGGTCAAATGTCTCATGTGTGATTGGGTGGTTATGAGTATTATGTTATATTCATTGATGACTACTCTAGGAGGACTTGGATATATTTCCTGAAGACCAAGAGTGAAGTCTTTAGTCGCTTTAAAGAGTTCAAAGCTCTTCTGGAAAAGCAGACAGGTAGGAAGATTCAGGTCTTGAGGTCAGACAATGGTGGTGAGTCCACCAATGGTGGGTTTTCTGACTTTTCTACACAAGAGGGCATTAGGGGGGAGTTCACGGTTCCTTACAACCCCCAGTGGAATGGGGTGTCTAAAAGGAAGAATAGAGCTATTTTTGGGGCTGCTAGAGCGATGATTCATGATAAAGGATTGCCTTTGTTTTTATGTGCTGAGGCCTGCAATACTGCTATTTATCTTTAGAACAGGAGTCCTCACAGAGTATTGGGGAATATGACTCCGAAGGAAGCCTTCACTGGAGAGAAGCCTCATGTGGGACATCTTTGTATCTTTGTATGTCTCACATATTCTTATATCCCCAAGGAGCAGAGGACGAAGCTGGAACCCATGGCAAAGAAGGGTATCTTTATGGGTTACAGTGAAACTTCGAGTCCCTATCGGATCTTCATTCCTTCTAAACAAGGAGTGGTGATTAAGAGGGATGTGAAGTTTGAGGAGGAGCGGGCCTATCAGAGACCATGGGAGTATGATGAGAGAGAGTCACAGACTTCTCCTCAGCAGGGAGGTTAGGTACAGGGAGAAGGACCTCAGGGTTCTGAATCGACTGGTACAGGAGGTACTTCACTGTTAGTGACATATGGGGCACTAGTGGCAAGTTCACCGAGTACTTCTTTAGGGAGTCCACTGGTACAGAGTTCACATGGCACTTCAACTGACACAGGCACAAGTTCTTCGAGGACAGGTGTTGGTACAAGCACACCAGGGTCAGTTGGCAGACCTTCAGGTTCACTAGAATAGGGGGCAGAGGATGAGGTTCCCTATGGGGAAGCTTCTTTAGGGAAGAGGAGGCCCAAGTGACTTCAAGACACCTTGAAGGAAGCGGAGATCGTTGGTCCTTCGAAGAGGGTGAACAGGGAGAGTGTGCCACCTGAGCGGTTTTGCAGTTATGTAGCCAAGGCTACCAGCATTGTTGACTCTGAGCCTACTAGCTATGAAGAGCCTACCAGCCAGAAGGTATGGAGAGAGGCTATGGCGAAGGAGTATGCCTCTATCATTAAGAACAATGTCTGGGAGGTGGTGCCTAGGCTTGAGGGCAAGTCAATTGTGACTTCCAGGTGGCTCTACAAGATCAAGCATGTTGCAGATGGCAGCATTGAGAAGTTCAAGTTGAGGTTTGTGGCTAGAGGGTTCTCACAGATAGAGGAAGTTGACTATGATGAGACCTTCGCTCCCGTAGCTCGGTACACTTCTATCCGGCCCCTTATTTCTATTGCTGCAGAAATGGGTTGGCAGATCCATCACATGGATGTGAAGACCGCATTTCTGAACGGATTTTTAGAGGAAGAGGTGTATGTTGAGCAGCCACAGGGCTTTCAGGTACTTGGGCAGGAAACCCATATATGCCGGTAGAGGCGAGCACTCTAAGGACTTAAGCAAACTCCGAGAGCTTGGCATTTGAGGATTGATACTTAGTCGCAGCAAATGGGTTTCACGAATGGTGATGCAGATCCGAACCTATACTACATTGTTGTAGGGGATGATCCGCTCATTCTTGTGTTATATGTTGATGATTTGTTCATTACTGGGGCAGAGAGACTAATTAGTGGTTGCAAGGAGGATCTTGCTATGGAGTTTGAGATGAAGGAAATTCAGCCGATGCATTACTTTTTGGGACTTGAGGTGTGGCAGGAGGAGGGGCATATCTTTCTGGGGCAGGGCAGTATGTTGTGGATGTGTTGAGCAGATTTCACATGGCACACTGTAGACCCATGTATACACGTATGATCACCAATTGGAAGAAGCTTCATGCTATGAATTCTAGTTTGGTGGATCCCACATTATATAGGCAACTTATTGGGTCCTTGATGTATTTGTTCAACACTAGGCCAAATATATGCTTTGCAGTGAACACACTTAGCCAGTTCATGGTTGAGCCCAGGAGGGTGCATTGGGTAGCTGCAAAGCAAATTCTTCGCTACGTGCAGGGGACTGTTGATTATGGTTCGGACTATAAGCGGGGAGATGGAGTGGCAGGTTACACAGATTCAGATTGGACAGGGAGTGCTTCTGACAAGAAAAGCACTCCAGGGTGTTGCTTTGGATTGGGTTTAGTAGTTGTGTTGTGGTTCAGTCAAAAGAAAAAGTCAGTTGCTTTGAGCTCTTCTAAGGCTGAGTATATGGCCGCTAGCCAGGCTAGTTGTGAGGCCATTTGACTTCGCAAGTTATTGTATGGCCTATTTGATCACGAGTTGAGACCGACTGTTATTCACTGTGATAATCAGAGTTGCATTAAACTCACGGACAATCCAGTGTTTCATGACAAGTCAAAACACATTGACATCAGATATCATTTCATCAGGGACAACGTTCAGAAGGCGGCAGTGAAGCTGGAGTATATATCGACAGATGAGCAGGTGGCCGATGTTCTCACGAAGTCCTTGCCAAGGGGAAAGCATGTCCATTTCAGGGACAAGATGGGTGTGGTGAGAAACATTTTCCTCGATAAGAGTGAGTGTTGATTTTTAATGTACCTTGGACAAGTGGTTTCCCATGGGTTAGTCTCTACAAAGGGAAAAGTGTCCAAAATAATTATTTTCCTAAGTGTGACTTTATAAAGTGAAAGTGACTTTATAAGTGGTAAAGTCAATATTAAATTATAAAGTGAAAGTGACTTTATATGTGGTAAAGTCAATGTTAAATTATAAAGTGAAAAGTGACTTTAGACATAAAGTACAATGTGGGTCAATGTGGGTACTTTATTTAATGGATGAATTAAAAAATAGAAAGTGAGAATAAAATGCACATTTATTCTCACCCCTTAATCTAAATGAATCTGAACCATTAGATCTTAGGGTTGCCCAAAAGTCATTTAGGAGAACAAAAGGGGGTAAAGAAAAGAGAGATTGCATTCATTCATTCTTCATGAGCAAATTGGAGAAAGGAGGTTGAGAGCTGGAGAAGAGTTCTGAAAGAGAAATTTGTTGCAATAAGTTGAAGGAGTGATTTCCGAGCAAAGTTAGGCATGGAAATCAAGGCATAGAAGACAACAGAAGGTATAGTACGAACAACATTAAATGTTGTGTGCTACACGCAATTCGAGAGAAGTTTTTGAGCAATATATATATATATATATATATATTGAAAAAATAAAGTTCGTACAGTGGTACAAAAATCCATATAGTCCGTACGTAATCCGTATAGTACAATCTATGTCTGTACAATACATTTTCAGCTTCAAGTGGGCACATAAATCGAGGCAAAGTGGGCATGGTTTTCAAGGAGTTTTGCGCTGAAGAGATAAGTTGTATTCGTTGTTTTGTTTTGTCTACAAATGTATTTTTCCTGAATTTGAAAGATAAATAAATTTGAAGAGCTCTCTAACAGGTTTTCCCCAGAGAAGATTGAAGGGGTTTTGCCTGGGTCTAAGTTGACCAAAAATCTGTGTATTTTTTATGTGTTGTTGGTCTATTTATGTCCATATTTATTTTCAGCATGTGTTGACAGTCCCATGTGTTTTCATCTGAAAATTTCATTTCCAAAATTCTATATGTTGATTATGGGAAAGGGCATTTAACTGAATGGGAGTGATAAGGTGAAATTAAAACCGGGCTGGTATTGCAGGAAACTTTTCAGCCATCAAATTTAACAGTGGCATCAAGGGCTTATAATGTAACATGAAAATTGTGAAGTATGGTGTAAAGAGAATGAACACGCTACTTAAATCTAGGTTTTCCAAGTAGTGCCCCTGGGCCCTTCTATATCCCTAAGGCATCAAGAGATGTCCCACTGGACTAGGGATAAAGATTAACCCCCTTGGTAAGGTGAGAAAACAAGATCAGTCAAGTATCCCGATCACCCCTTTATTTGTACTACATGCCCAAAACATCAGGTATAAGCACCTGATTGCAAAATGATCAAAGTACATGTTGAGTAGTAGCCCACCTTCGTTTTGTTGGAAAGTGTAACTAGGATCGGTCTTCATATTGACTATGTAATTATGTACTTATGTAAAGAAGAAGACAAAGATAATAAAATGTATTTTTGTTATGCTAGCTTCATGGGTTTCATGAGCAAGATTTTTATTATAGGACAATAGACTACTTTTCGATGTCTATTAGGATTTGTCTTCTGGTTATAAGTATAATTAAGAGTCGTGTATATGAACTGTCTAGTCTAAAGAATATGCTTCAAGACCTTGTCACTCAACTATGGAGTAATGGCTCAAATCAGCCCTCAAGACATCCTCATTCAATGCTGGAGTATAAGCTCTCCAAAGTCGACCTACAAGCAAGCTGTATGGTTGGTCTAAAACAAGAGAAGATGCCTCAATATATATACAGATCTGCAGTTCATTTGGTGGATAAAATTCGGATGAGTCTGTGATTAAAATACGGACTTCAGAACAGGATCTAATGCGAGCTAAAGGACACAAAGGAGTGTGGATATCCCTGAGATATCACAGCATGATAAGTGTTGTGTTTCACTGAAGCAAGATGCGGATTTCTCTGAAGAAGAATACAAGGATTAGTTACAAATAAGTCTGATACAGACAGTGTGGATAAGTTCTGAAGAAGAAGAGTGTGTATCACAGTATAGATGCTGTGGATTAGTCTGAAGAAAGGTGCAGTCCATATGAGGTAAGCCTATTAATATACACATGCAATACTTGCGGAATAGAACCTGTGATTTATGCGTAGAAAACTCTCTGGGTAATCCGAAGTAAGGAGCATTCAGAAAGTGTGAGAAAGGGAGGAAGGTAAATCTGTGATTTACCTTCCTAATTACAGTTCATAAAAGAAAGTTAATATATCTCTAGTAGATAAAGCTTCAGGGTTATGTGAAGTGAAGGATAAGATCTCAAATGATCCAATATCTGAATAAGCGAGAAGGAGTGTTTGAAGATAGACTTAGAGACCGAGTTCTCTAGTGTTGGTGCAGGTCAGTGCAGGTTGGTGAAGAAAAGAAGGATCAGCGTTGGAGGTCAACAAAGAAGCAGTGACAACGTCTTGGAAGCATGCATAGGTCAAGGGTATGACTCTTGGTCATGGTACTTGTCATTTGAAAGTCTATAAGAAGAATTTCTAGTGCGTTTTCCTCTTCAAGAGGGAGAGGTTTTTCCCTGGCTCGAAGAGCCTAAATTTGTGTCTCTTGTATTTTGGTAATTGACTTGATGAAAGACTAAATAAGCTAAGAGAAGACATAAGTAAATCAAGTAAGCTCACAATAATTATCAAGGAGAGAATTTGAATTAATCACCGCCCCTCCAAATTCTCAACACGTTTAAGAGGAATGTTGAAAGGTGAGAGGTGCATGGTTGATGCAAATGGCAGAGGTTTATGGCATATCATTATCAAGAAGTGAATGTCAAGGGCTGGTTTCCAACTAGCTGTCAAATGTAGGAGAAAAAAGTTATTTACTATGGGGTTACCCATATTGATGGGTAACAAGGCTATTTTGTTATAGTTGTTATAAATATTTGCATGCTGTAGATGTGCTGATTAAAACCAAAGTTTATAACAGAAAATTTATAATTTAAACATAACATGTTTACGGACCTAATTGAGCCTCTCTACGACTTGCTAAGTCCTCTATATTTATCCAAAGGGTCTTTTGAACTCATTGTCTTGGAATTACATCTTATCTCACCTGAAACCCTAATTGTTGGGAATTCATCCTTGAGTAAATTTTGTAGTAGAATCCTTAGGGCGCATTTAGCCTGTAAACACTTGGGTTATCTAATCCCTAAGATCTACTAGGGAAGCCTCCCTTGTTTGAATTACATTCAACTATAGAACAAAATGTGAATAGTTGTTAAGGCGACAATGGTGACTAATCCCATTATTGTTCTTAATCTAGATTACTTAGTGAGGCTTTCCATTAAGGTGCTAGATTTTGCAGTAACACTCACTAAAGCCCTGTTATGCGAGGCCTAACCAATACAAATGGCTGGATAAAAGAGAAGAAAAGAGGTGAGGACTAATAGGTAGAGAGTTATCATCTACGACATCGAAGTGAGAAAATGCATGGTGAATATTCACAGCAATAGAATATTCTGGGGCTTGGAAGAAGTCAATGGTGTCCTCTCTCAACTGGATCTTTAGTAGTAACTGTTTTCCAACTAGTTATGGCTGTATACATGGTCTTGTCTCACAGAAGATCCATGTCTCAACCTCTACCTCTGCCTTTGAACATTCTCCTATTCTCCTACCATTCAACTCCACTGAACACTATCCACCACTGAAAGTCGTCATACTTTGTCTCTGGGCCATCATAAATTCTGGCTGAGTCTGATATTGAGCATACCTGCACTAATGAGCTACTCTCTAATAAGCATAGGGTTCTGATGGACACTGTTTCTAAATAATGAGAAAGGATACAGAGCCCCTAACACTCTGAAAGGACAGTACAACTGGTATCTGCTCCTAGTCTCATCATAGACAGGACATTGGAACATAAAATGCTGTTTTGATTGAGCTTCAATGGAGTAAAGCCTCCAGATTCTGTCCTATCTAGCAATCTAGTTTTTCCCCTCAATTCCAAGCTCATGTGAAAGTACCAATAACTAGCCTGTGTGAAATCCAGATTCTAAAAACATGCTGGGAAGAAATGAGGTCACCCTTCACCTGATCTGGAGCTGACTGGTTGAAAAAAGCAATATCCACTAGCCATTGCATAGGTTCATTGGAGGCTTTCCATCATAGTTCTTTATCTAAGACTCTAAAGTGCATTGCATGTTTCAAACTACAAGTAAACCTACGGAGCTTGTCAAACTTGTCATCTGATAGCTTGGATCAATTAGAACTACTTTGTTTTGCTATTTTTGTCAGCATATATGAGCAACACGAGTTGATAGAGTGAGAAAACAGTTAAACAACTCATTTTGTACTAGTATTAGTACTAGTACAGTTGACTAGTTTTATAAACACCAATAAATTATGTAATCTTTGGTATATGGTTAGATAAAAAAATTCATGTTCAAAGGCAGACAGAAAAATTATTAAATAATAGCTTAGTTTTTCCAGTTGACTGCCAGATATGGGTATGCTAATTAATCAAGTTGCAACCGACTATGCTATTTTGTGTTGCAAGTTTATTACCCAACTTCATTTTTTAAAGTGAAAAACGTGTATAAATAGCCTGGACAGATAATGGGTGGTAATCAGGCTTGAAATATATACCAATGATACAAATTTCACAGAAAATGGAAATGCAAGGTTTATAAAGTTTACATGATCCAATAATAGAACGTCGTCCTCTTCCTCAAGACGTGAAAAATCTATAGCACGTTGTCCCGTGACAAGCTCCAAAAGAGTAATACCATAACCAAACACATCTGTCCTCTCTGAGGATCTTCCAGTTGATAAGTATTCAGGAGCAATGTGACCCATGGTTCCACGGACTTGCGTTGTAACATGAGTTTTCCTAGCATCAACCAATTTCGCTAGCCCAAAATCACCAACAACAGCTTCATAGTCTTCATCTAGCAAGACATTAGCAGCTTTCACGTCCCGATGAATGATTTTAGGATTGCAGTGCTCATGAAGGTACTCCAAACCACGGGCTGCACCTAAGGCCACATTTTTCCGAGCAGGCCAGTCTAATGGCTTTTCTGTAGGTTTGAGCTCTGCATAAAAATAAATCATATTAGTTCCCCCACCAGTTCATTTTTAGAGTATTGGCAGAAGAGCACAGTTCCCTTTTGCTTATCCCAAAATCATGCTTACTAAGTAATTTCTAGCATTTGTAATGGCATGTAGCTCTTATAGATCTCTTACTGTCCTCTACAAATTGAGAAGTTCATAAAAGATCCATCATAAAACCTATAGAAGAAAACCTAACACAACTTCCTATAAAATGGAGATGGTCTCTGTCAATTGAGATAGGGCCATGTTGAGAAAGCCCAGATGTAAGAAAATATTAGAAAACTAGACAGCACCGGAGTAATAGAGATTTCATACAAGGGATCAGAAAATATTAATTATAAGGCTGTGAACAATTACTTCAATGAGAAGTAGGTGGCGAACAGTCAAAATCTACTTGTAAAACATTTTGATACAATTTGAAGGAAGAGAGGACAATAAAACAAAGTTTCACAACTTTTCAAATTTCAAAGAGTACAAATTCTAGGAATACCTCTCCTGTGAACATGATCATAAGGTTTAGGATATGAAGAAGGAAAATGGCGCATCTCAATCTGGTAGATGTGGATGTGGGGCTGTGTTGATGATTAGTCCACAAGTTCAGCTGCATTTCTTCTGGTTTGGTGGGGGGGGGGCACAAATTCTAGAGCAGAAACTTTGGCCCTTTGGGGGCTGTTATATTTGGCCAGGAAGAACCATTTGGATCGGATTTCCGCTATGTTACCAGATCCGTGGGGCTGGGTAGTTGGATCCCCGGATCCCCGGATCCGATACGGATTCGATACGGATTCGGATCCGGATCCGCCGACATTGACTCCATACACTTTAATCACTGTGTTTTACGACAGAACTTGATTGAAGATTATAACTGTCCGTATGTGCAAAGGTATTAAATTATTAATAATGTGTGGCGGAACATTTGAAGGCATGCTGGTTGGACAGTCCAATCACAACATGTGTAGCTGGTGAGGCACCCGATAATTAGCTGGCAAAGTCTGACATAAATCTGCCCACAAAACTCTTACGCGAATTTTAAATTCTCAGTTTCCAAGTGTTTGGTCTCATATAGCTTATATTATTAAATCCTAACCCAATTCACACTTTATAAAAGAATCTAAAATACTTTGCTACCTTTAATTTAGTTTATAATGATTAAATACTTTTTATAATAGATAATTTATAATAATATCACTTTATAAAGAATAATGATTAAATACTTTGTAATTTTAATTTAATTTATAATAATTAAATAATTTTTATAATAGATAATTTATAATAATATCACTTTATAAATGAATCTAAATAGTAAATACTCTGTCTGCCTTTAATTTAATTTATAATAGTTAAATCATTTTTATAATAGATAATTTATAATAATAGTAAATATTATGTTTTACTTTAATTATAAACTATTTAATTTATATTAATAATTATTATTTAATAATTATAAATAATAGATTAGTTTTAAATTTATTAATGCAATATATTAATTGTTTTTTACAAGTATTACATTTTATAATGCTTTTAAAATTAAAAATTTATATTTTTAAAATTATAAAAAAATATATTTATATTATTTGTACTTGTCGTTTCCTTCGCGTATCCGGATCCTGATTTTTCAAAACATTGGTGGATCCGTATCCTTCGTGTATCCGGATCCTGACTTTTCAAAACATCGGCGGATCCGAATCCGGATCTGTATCCGTATCCATATTCGAATCCTGGTAACTTAGGATTTCCGTTTATGGAGACTCCAAGACCATTATTGATGGGGTTACAGGAAAGTCTAATTATTCGCCCCCCTACTTGGTTAATTGGTTGGCTCGCATTGAGATGTTGAAATTATCTTTTTCTGACATCTCCTTTATACATATATACAGGGAACTAAACAGTGTGGCCAATGGGTTATCTAAGGAAGGTTTGGTGGCGATCCCAGGTTCTATTCACTATAGACTTAGATCAGACGTGGAAGTACTGGATGAGGGCGAGATCGCTATTGATTGACTCATTCAGTTCAGGCGATCCTTTCAGTTGTCACATTTTTTGTTCTTGGATTTTTGCTTCGGGCATATATTTCTATGTAATAGGTCAGACTTCATTAGTTTGGGACCTGGGTAGACATACAGGCCCGATGGTGGACAGATATGTTTGCGATCTCTAAGTCCATTTAGGAACTTTTAGTATTATGCTGTTAGTATTACATATTTGCACATGATGGAGTTTTTTTGTATGATAATGTACTGGTTTTTCTCTTCTAATAGAATTTCCAGCATTTTTTTCCTCTGAAAAAAAGAACTTCGTTTAGCTGTGACACTAAGTGCAAGCAGGAAAAAATCACTAAATTTCACAAATTTATAGCTTAGAAGTAAAAAAACTTCCAAAAAGGAAGTCCTGATGATAAAGAAGATACATTCCCAATAATTTAAATCAGTAGCTGTAGCTGAGATGTCAAAGACACCCAACAAACTGAAAATAGAAGAGTACGTGGCATATCTGAATAAAAAGTGAATTTGTTATTAGATAAAAATTGCATTTTGCTTTAGTTGTAAGTCACCATGCTGCAACTTGTACTGCTGATAGATCCTATGATAATGAGGAATTAATATATCAAGTCTCTCTCTCTCTCATGACCTGTTTTGGGAACATACTGTGCTCAACATTTTGGTGTCAGTGCCAAGTTACCAGGCCAGAACAGGGATTTGAAAGACACGGTTTATGATTGTCCCGCTTTCAACCTCAATAGTTGTGGAGTGAGAATATGTAGATTAAGAGTCATTAAGTGGTGTCCTTGAAGAATATGGAATTGACATATCATTGAGAAATATATTTCCAATGAGGCTTGATACATTTATAATCTAGGAAAGAGGCCTGTTGCTACACAAACTAGGAGGCCTAGTATATAGGCTAGAGATAGAGGGCACAACAACAATTTGGGACAAAGATCCCATTTCACCACAGCCTATGCCCCCTTCTCTTCTGGGATTTTAACCGATATGAGTCCCAGTAACCCTCGTGATATATGTGTCTATTGTAAGGTTCAAAGTGAGGCAAGGATGGTCCATTCAATGGAACAACTCAATTGAGGCGTGAGCTTTGGGAGAAGCTAGGATGGTTTTCCATGGAAAACACCTTGAGATAATTACTATACGAGACCTAGGGTTGAGATATTTGACAGGATAAGGGCTCATCCAAGGTCAAGATAGTCAAGATAAAAGGTTTTGAATGATATGCTACTAAGATACAAACCTTCAAGAAATCCCTAAGTTGAAGGGCAGTTTCAAGGGTCCCACTCAGTGCTAAGGCTAGGGCATCCATTTTCTTGAGATCCAACACTGAGATTTGCCTCAAATTAGGAGGAGAGCTAGAGGAAGTACTAGAGTACAATCCAGTCCAAACATTTTTGCAATGTAATGTCCCCAATTAAATTAATTTGCTAAGAAGAATTTCCATTTTTGCAATTTGGGTGTTGGCAAAATTTTTGGAGAAGAAACTTGGGAAAAGTGGTTCAAAGAGCTTTTAGTGGAATGCAAGGGCCACTCACTCACAAAATAATACACACTTGGTAAAGAATTCGATTTTCCTAAGTGAGATTGAAATCATAGGAGGAATCCAAATGAGACCCAAAACCAGCAAGCATAAATAGGAGGAAAGACGCATCATTTGGTGTCTTTTGTCGATTTGAAAATCGAAATTGCCTTAGCTATTCAGCTGAGCCAAGATTGTGTTGTTTAGCACAAGATCTTCCCAAGGAGAGAAGCTCAACCTTTCTTCAGTGGACTTCGAGTGCCACCCAAGGAAGGCTTTCCTTTACCACTGAGACCGAAGGAAGTACCATCTACAAGTACCACACAGTTTTGTGAGCATAGTACGCAGTCTCGGAGCCACTATTGCGCAATGGGAGGAGCTAATTTGTTGTTTGTGGAGCAAAGCTATTGGGAATTCGCTGGAGGAGCTATAAGAATGTTTCCTCACCATTTTCAGGAGCATGGGAGCAGCTACAATCAGAGAGGATCAACCTACACGCAATTCTCATCTCTTGCACTCTGGAACTGTGTCATCTCCGATATGACTGCGCAGTCATTGGAGTGAGGCTTTTGGGGGCAGCATCATCCAGGGGAGTTTGGAGTTGGGGTGTTGGGAAATCACTTGGAAGGTTATTTGAAGGAGATTGTTGGAGTTTGGGAAGGAGAGATTGACAGCAGCAGCCACAGTGACAGAATTCGAAATTGGAGGATGGCCAAGCTGTGAAGAG
Organism: Pinus albicaulis; assembly: GCA_034641835.2. Lineage (NCBI taxonomy): Eukaryota > Viridiplantae > Streptophyta > Pinopsida > Pinales > Pinaceae > Pinus > Pinus albicaulis. Next base: position 506,795,986 of record CM076575.1, on the reverse strand, counting down.
TCAATTTTGAAGGTTGGAACCAAGCGAAACCTTTTTGGGTTTTTCTGGGTTTGGGGCAAGGATCACATCCCCAATTTCCTAGAATTTTTTGGATAGTCTAGAGGGGGGAAATCAAAGGGAAAAGTCTGCCAACAGTGCAGTTTTGGAGGAGCAATGCAGTTTTCTGGAGGATCTAGCTATTGCATTTGTTGGGCTTTCCTGTACTCATCACCTAGTGCTTGTAGCTTGCCTTGTGCAAGCCCAGGTGCATTTTCTCCAACTTATTTGTACCACAACACTATTATTAATAAAATTTTAGCCAGTTTGTGGATTTGGAGAAATTTCTAGTTAATGTGTATGAATTTCTGAAAATTTTTGTGTTCATATATTTGCATGTCTTTGTTATCATTGTAAAATTTCCATTAGGAATATTACGGTGGTATCAGAGCATGATCTTCACCAGCTATAGGGGAGCTAGCAAGATCATGGAGGTTTTGGCCATGCACGCATAGTGGCTGGTGAATTTGTGAGCATTCCAATGACACACAAAGGTTTAAGGGAAGAGTACACAAGAGATCATGGAGGAGTTGATGAGGCAGAACCAACAATTGAGGAAGCAAAACCAACAGGTCCTAGAGAGGATGCAACAAATGATGGGGACATTGAGTCATGCCCAGCAGAGAAGCCATGTGCATACGCGCGCGCTCCAGCAAAACAATACCCATGGCCAACCTAGCCAACCTACTATGCCTCATTTTCTGGATGAACCGCAAAAGGGGAGGAACTCGACACCTTTATAGATTTGAGGAGGTCCTTTGTTGACAGGATTGATGAGTATGAGGCGTCGAACCCTAGGATCAGGAGGGCTTTCTCGTTTGAGGAGCATAGAGGAGGGAAATTAGAAGATGGAGCTAGGAGGCATTACTGTTGGTAGAGACCGGGTCTCAAATGTCAAGAGCCTGAGGAGGAGATTGAGCAGGAGGTTTAGGGCCCACAAGAGTGTGAAGATCAGGTAGACATACCTAGTGTGACGCAGGCATCACCCTTGTTGGAGATCACTTTGACAGCTTTGACTGGAACCTTGGTGGAGACTCTTGAGCATACACCCATAGGGCTATCCGTTGAGGATGTACCCGTTGATGAGGCACCAAGAGTTGTGATAGAGTTTCCAGATGATGACCACCTACTGCAGCTTGATGGTCAGGAGACACAAAGGTATCCAGAGTTGTGATTGAGTTTACGGATGATAGTCGCCCACAACAGTTTCGACAACTCCAGGTCGACCATCTAGCAATGAAAATGAAGGCCACGACAGTTCGAGAGACCATTCCACAGCAAAATGAGGAACTAGAGGGCATCAGAGTGATTTGTGCCGAGTCAGTAGCCAAACTAACTAGCGTTGGGGAACGATCAGTGCTTTAAAAATCGGACTCGGGTTCCGAAACGGCCGAGGGTTGGCTCCGACTCCGACTCAGACTCAGTGTCGACTCGACCGGTTCGGTTTCAATGACTCAGTATTCGTAAAAATTACATTAAATATTTATTTTTTTATTAAAAAAAACATAATTTTAAAGATTTTCATTCATGTTTCCAAACACAAAGCATGAATATATCCATTATATCAAAATTGCACCCAGTGCACTGTCCAATACATGATGATGATATAGAGATCAAAACAAAAAACATAACCAAGGATGCTCTAAATGGCCTCTACAACAAAACATGAATAGTCACTACTGCTAGACATCTGACAAGACAATATCCTCTGCCTCAAACTCTGAACCAAAGGGGGAAACTGCTCGCTCCTCCTCCTCTGAATCAACATCCTCAACTAGAACTGTAGCACGTTGAGCCTGAGATAGACGAGTTATGCACCTCCGTCGTGGCTGACTAGAGGAAGTGCCTGCGGCTGCAACTAGAGGACTTGGAGTTGGGACTAGGCCTGCTACTAGTGGATCTGCATTGGCTCCAAACGGTTTCTCTTCTTTGTGTGAATCCTCTCAAAGACAGACCAATTGCGCTCACACCCAGAAGCATTGCAAGTTTGACTCAAAATGCGAATTCCAAATCTCTGCAATTCAAGACAATGGCTCGATCGGCTCGGTGGGCTCAGTTGGCTCAGTCGGCTCGATGTATGGCTCGGTCGGCTCGGTCACAAACCGGCCTCCGAACCGGTTTTTCCACCGAGTCAGTCCGGCCAAGGGTCTGGCTCGGTTGACTCGGTCGATTCCGAGCCGGTCCGGCCGATTTTTAAAACTATGAGAACGGTTGGATTCTCTAGCAACACAGCTAGAGGAGTACACCTTGGAGCATCAGAGAAGCCCTCTTCGAGCATATATAGATGGGGCTTGTAGCACTAATAGGTTATCTGCGCACATTGGCAAGAGCAAGGCAGAGTTACCTAGTCAAATTATATGTGCTAACTAGACTAGTGAGACGAGGCGACATGAGTTGCATTGGGTGCAACATTCGCATGATGGAGGGTGTGCTCTGTGTACATGTGTTTGTGCATTTGATCCTTCCCTTGGGTTGGATGGCGAGAGGTTCTGAGATGGTACTCGACAGAGTGGGCTAGCCTTGTAGAGATGAACGTAGTCCAGAGTGAAGCTCAGCAGGATCTCTCAAACATTGGAGATGTTGGAGGCCCAAGTTGGCATTGGGATCCAAGTGGGGCTTCCTATCATATATCTGGGATGCAAGATGGTTATGGCATCGGTGGGATAGTGAACTCAATGACTGAGTGCACTCATTCCTTGGGGGAGTTCCAGTCGGCACTAGTAGTCAGAGGGTTTGTGAGCCGAACCCATGGGTTGTTTGGGCATGTTGGATGCACATGGAGTCACAAGGAGAGTAGCATACTGTGGCAGGGGTTGGCCAAAGGATGTGGCATCAGCAGGCCACCACACGACGCGTTGTATGGAGATAGTGCTCTCTCATGGGCACATTGGACACAGGTGCCATGGAGGCTAGGCACAGTAGTGTCATTCCCATTAGCATGTGAGGAGATAGACCACTCAGGTCTACCACGACAGATGAGGAGTAGTAGCCCACATCATGGTGGGGTCACCAGCAGAGTCGTGGATGTATTGGCACATGTGGGATGGTCGATGATGCACGGTTGTGTAGCAGCTGGCGTAGGTGTACAGTGGTGCATAAAGTCGTACCATGAAGTTCAGTGTTCTGGAGAGGAGCACAGAGGTGTATGGTGGAGTGTCGAGTTGTGCAGGCATGCACAGTGGAGTAGGAGCGACTCACACCACCTCGAGGTTCCGCATGGAGTGACAACTACATCATCGCAGGAGGGATACCGACTGATACAGGATGATATGGCAGCTAGTAGTGGTGTCCAACAGTGCACGGAGGGGTGCTATTAAGTGTAGGCATGTGCTAAGGGGCACAGAGATACACATTTGTATGAAGGGGAGTGCAGGGATGCTTGGCAACAGGTAGTGATGTGTGATGCTAGCCATTGGGGTTTTGGAGCGTCACCCCCAGGGAGACCTTCTAATAGAGGCGTCCGACATGACGGTGGGTGTAACTCACCCCGAATCGATGAGGATGCAAACGAGCATCATTTGACGATATCCACTGGGACTTGCGCGTTGGTCTCACTTCCACACTGTTTGCAGGTGCAACGGAGTCGGACGTTGTTCCTTGATGACTCCCAAGAGGAGTCATAGTCGATGCCGAGAGTCGATGCACTCGATGCCAAGACTATTTTCCAGTAGTCGATACAGGAGTAGTCGATCCAGTACACCATTACAAATGTCCATGCTAGGTGGAAATGCACTCGATCCAAGAGTTGATGCCAGGTTTCAGTTCCAGTCATAGCCCACAACAGTCTCATAGGAAGCAGCAGGATCGAGACAGTTAGTTGGGGCACAGAGTGTCCAAAGAGAGAATTCTCAGCAATGGCATTTGGTCAGAGCACAAGCTGATAAGTACAAGTTTGGGGAGTGCATGGTTGGTTGGAGAGGTAGCGTATGCTCCACCCCTAAGTTCACACTTAGGGAGGTGACCATGAGCGAGTTGCGAGGGACACTTTCGACAGGACAGCCCGAGTTGTTATGCGAGCATGAGGTACAGGAGATGATAGTCCTCGTTAGCAAGAGGATGCGTAGGCTCCAAGTAGTACTCGAGTACGTCGCTAGGAGTTGGGATAGCAGATTTCACTATATGGTCTGGCAGGAGCAGAGCAATTCATCATACGCGAGGCAGATTCATGATGCTGAGTGCCCATCCATGGGATACTGACGCAGGTCAAATAACCATAGGTTTGCAACTTAATCATAAACAGACACCATAATGCAACTTTATCATAAAGACACACCATAATACCAAAAATGAACTTGTTAGGTCCCTATATTACTAGTATAGTCCCTTATTGTTGTTAGTGTAACCCCCTTATTGTTATTATTGTACCCCTGTAACCCCCATATTATTATTATTGTGCCCTTAAATTATTATTGTTGGGTCGGCTAGGATTACATTGTGGCCCCATGGACTCCTATATATAGAAAGGAGGTTTCGTAATTTGTATCATCCAGGAATTGTTCATTCATGTAATGTATTGGAGGTTGCCCCCTTGAAGTGGCTTATTTCTAAGGCGTTGATATCTCTTTTCTTCTATTTTTGGAGCTAGTTTCACAACATTTGGTATCAGAGCTTTGGATTCTAGGGTTTCGCTGCTCCAAACAGGTCATCGTGGAATTCACGCTATAACTTTTATTCTACGAAGGTTCAGAAGCTGAAATTTTTAGAGTGCGAAGTCAAAATCTTGAGGAACATTGTCACAAAATTTCAGAGCTTGGTTCACAATATTTTCGAAGATATGAGCTGTGGAAGTTAGGTCTTTTTGCAGGCTCCTAAATTTAACCTAAACAGGTCATCGTGGCATTTTCACTATAATTTTTTTTTCTACGAAGGTTCAGAAGCTGAAATTTTTTGAGAGCAAAGCCAAAATCCTGAGGAACATCGTCGCAAAATTTCAGAACTTGGTTCGCAATATTTTCGGAGATATGATCTGTGGAAGTTAGGGCTTTTTCAAGCTCCCAAATTTCATCTCAAAGAGGTGATTGTGGGAAAATCTTCATAGCTCTCTCTCTCTGAGCATCGAATTGGAATGCTGTAAAAAGTGGCCACAAGTACACGGACTGTAGTTTCCTGTTTATCAATTTCAAGCCAAAGAAGGAAACAGTGACACGTGGTAAGTCGTACAAGTTCGCTCTACTGAACTAGTCCATAATTGGGTCATTGTGGGAGATTGGACATAACTTTGTCTTGAAGAATCCAAATCAGGTCAGACCTGTGGCATTTGAAAGAAGCTTCAGAGGGCTACTACAAGGTCGAATTTCAGATATTGAGGATCCGCAATTATAGAGATAATTCAATTTCAATATCGAGCTCCTCAAAAGCAAGTAAAAGGTGTGTATAATTATAGAGATAATTCAATTTCAATATCGAGCTCCTCAAAAGCAAGTAAAAGGTGTGTATTTTTTTTTCCCGAATTGCATAAGTCTTGTTTGAAGAATCAAGTTGAATTGATTCTAAGGGCATATTGTAGAATAGATATCAATATTGGATTCTAAAATGGCCCCTAAAAAGAATTCAACACCCATTAAGCCTTTAGAAGGCTCTACTATGACTCATGAAGACGAAGAATGGCAACATGACATATCAAAATTACAAGAGCAAGTGCAACAAATTTCGCTCTCTCAAAGAACAACAAAAAATGAAATGGAAGTTTTGAAGAAAGGCATGGAAACTAAGATGGATGGTTTGAAGAAAGGCGTGGAAGCTAAGATGAATGGCTTGAAGAATGGAATGGAAGCTAATATAGATGGCATGGAAGCCGGCATGGAATCTAAGATGGATGACATGTGGAAGCGTAAAGATTGATGAAAAAATGGAAAACATGAAAAATGATCTAAAAGCAGACATGGAAGGTTTGACAAAGTTGATACAAGAAATATTTCCTAATAGTGAAAAGATAGTAGAGGAAACTCACGATGAGAACAAAATAAATTTTAATCGTGATTTCATAAACTCTAATGTTGGATGGAAGAACCACCATATTCCAAATATGGATATGAGGAAGTTTGATGGCAAGGACCCCGTAACATGGATACTATATATGGAGTAATATTTTGATCTCAATAATGTGCAAAACACACAAAAGGTACGCATTGCAACTTTACATTTAGAACAAAATACATTTGTATGGTATCGATGGTTTTTCTCCCGTAAAAAAGTTGTCACTTGGTCAATTTTTATGGAGGAAATGATAGCACATTATGAGGATACAAAGAGAAACACCTTCTTTAGCCAAATGATAAATCTCAAACAAAAGGGTTCAGTGGCGGAGCACATTGAGGACTTCCAAAAATTGAATATAAGGGTAATTGATATTCCAGAGGAACACATGATTGAAAATCTGTAGGTACTTTAAAGGATAACATCTAACATGAAGTTCGCGTTTTGAAACCTAATTCATTGGAGAAGGCATTCAGGTTGGCAAGAAAAATTGAATGTAAAATTATAGTGACGAGGAAGCCTACCACTCACTTCTATAAAGAGGGAAGTGTTGCTACTCCTAGATTTCCACAACCTACAAGGTTGACACCACAACAATTGGAAGAAAAAAGAGCAAAAGGGCTTTGCTAAGTGCCTTATAGAAATACACTAAAGGTCATAAGTGTGCCGAAAAGAAATTATTTTACATAGATTGCGAAGAGGAAGAAGAAATGAACAAGAAGAGGATATACACTGTGAACCAACCCTAGAAGAGGAAGAAATGAGTCCCACTATAGTGTAATGCATTGGCAGAATTAATACTCCTCAATCTCTCAAGATAGAAGGACATATCAAGAAGAAAAAAGGTAATAGTGTTGATTGATTCAGGTAGTACCCATAATTTTATTCATTGTAAGGTAGCCAAGGAATTGAATTGTTTCCTATACCCAAAACCAGAATGTCAAGTGATGGTTGTAAATGAAGGAACTATAAAGTGCTCTGGAAAATGCCATAATATCAAGCTAACCATGGGGGAATATGTATTGAATAGTCCAATGCTTTCCATTCCTATGGGAGGTGCTGATGTTGTACTAGGAGTACAATGGTTACAATCTTTGGGCACGACAGCTTTTAATTTTCAAGAACTTTTCATGAAATTTTTTTCAGAAGGAAAGGAAGTCGAATTACGGGGAATTGCAGGGAAGTCGGCAAAGATAATAAGCTCTAATGTCATGACCAGTGTGGAAAAAGTCGGGAAAAAATCGCGACTTTTTCAAAAAATCCCGATTTTTTGCATGCGCCGATAAAATCGGCCGACTTTTTCCTGATTTTTTGAAAGTTGAAAAAGTCGGGATTTTATCCTCGAAGTCCCGACTTTTTGCCAACTTTTTCCAAAAAATCGTGAGTGAGGTAATTTCTTTAATAATTTTTTAAATTTTTTTTGAAAAAATCAGGATTTTTTCCAAAAAATCAGGATTTTTTCCAAAAAATCGGGGTTTTTTCCAAAAAGTCGGGATTTTTTCCAAAAAGTCGGGATTTTTTCAAAATATGAATATTTTTGTATTTTTTTAATTTTGCCGACTTTTTCAAAAAACTCCCGACTTTGCCGACTTTTTCAACTTTTGGACCCTTGCCGATTTAATCCCGACTTCGACTTTTTCCACATTGGTCATGACAAATCTTCTAAAGAAAGAACAACGAGGCGTAATTGCACAATTATGCTCACTAGAAGTTCCAGCATCAAAATCATCTATTTCTGCAGATCTCCAAAAAGTCTTGGACAATCATTCCGAGGTTTTTGAAACTCCCAAAGGACTCCCACCTATTCGTGATCATGATCATGCTATTCATTTGATTCCAGGAAGTGTTCCTCCAAACATCAAGCCTTATAGATCTCCTTATGTCCAAAAGAGCGAAATTGAATGTATGATTACAGAAATGTTAGAGGCTGGTATAATTCAACCTAGTCAAAATCCTTTCTCTGCTCCTGTAGTATTGGTACACAAGAAGGATGGATCATGGCGCATGTGTTCGGATTATAGGGAGCTCAATAAGCTCACCATTAAAGATAAATTTCCCATTCCTGTGATTGATGAATTATTGGATGAATTACATGGAGCAATTTATTTTACCAAGTTGGATCTTCGTTCAGGATATCATCAAATTAGAATGAAGACCGAAGATATTCCGAAAATAGCATTTCAAACTCATGAGGGTCATTATGAATTTTTGGTCATGCCTTTTGGCCTTACCAATGCACCTTCTACATTTCAAGGGTTGATGAATTCCATTTTCAAACCCTTCCTTAGAAAATTTGTGCTAGTATTTTTTGATGATATACTAATCTACAGCAGGTCTTGGAAGGATCATGTTGAATATGTTGACAGGGTGCTCAAACTATTGCAGGAGAAACAATTATATGCAAAAAAATCCAAATGTTTCTTTGGAGTACAAGAGGTGGAATATCTGGGTCATATTGTATCTCACGTGGGTGTTAAAGTAGACCCTAACAAAATTAAAGCCATTAAGGAATGGAAAGTCCCCACAACCATAAAGCAGTTGCGAGGATTTCTTGGGTTAGCTGGGTATTATCGCAATTTTGTTAAGAATTATGGGAGAATAGCAGCACCTCTAACAACATTATTGAAGAAAGATGCATTTTCATGGACTCCTGAAGCAACTAAGGCCTTTGAACATCTTAAAGAGGCAATGTGCCTAGCACCGGTCTTAGCTACGCCAGACTTCACAAAAACCTTTGTTGTGGAATGTGCTGCCTCAGGAAATGGAATTGATGTTGTTTTAATGCAAGAAGGAAGACCCATTGCTTTTGAAAGTCGTCCAATCAAAGGAAAGTATTTACAGAAAGCTATTTATGAGAAGGAAATGTTAGCAATACTTGCATGCACTAAAGAAATGGCGAACTTACCTAATGGAAAGACACTTTAAAGTAAAAACTGATCATGATAGTCTTAAACACTTTTTGGAACAAAGACTATCTTCAGAAGAGCAGCAAAAATGGGTCACAAAGATGTTGGGTTATGACTTTGAAATAATCTACAAAAAAGGAAAGCTAAATGTTGTTACAGATGCACTCTCAAAAAAGAATGAAGAGGTGGAAGCATTGCTTTGTGACATTTCTATTATCCAACCAGATTGAATAACCGAAGCAAGGGATGAATGGAAGAAGGACGAAGAAGTGTGGACACTTGTTCAAAAGTTGCAGCAAGATCCTAGTACATCTGATACAGTTAGTTGGAAAAATGATTTCTTATGGTACATAGATCGCTTATATCTTTGTAAAAATTCCCAACTAAAACAAAAGACTCTTTTGGAATTGCACACTTCTCCTTTAGGAGGACACTCAGGATTTTTAAAAACTTACCACAGGGTGAAGAAAGAATTTTTTTGGGATGGCCTTAAATCTGATATTCAAAAGTTTGTGGTAGAATGTTTGATTTGCCAGCAGAATAAAGTTGAGACAATTAAGATCCCGGGTCTTCTACAACCTTTATCCATTCCAAGTCAACGTTGGGAGGAGATTTCAATGGATTTTATCACAGGTTTACCTAAGTCCGAAGGAAAGAGTGTCATCATGGTTGTAGTTGATAGACTTACCAAGTATGCACACTTTTGTGCATTATCTCATCCATTTAAAGCAAGTACAGTTGCTACTACATTTATGGACACAATTCAAAAGCTACATGGAAACCCAAGGGTTATTATAAGCGACAGAGATCCCATTTTTACTGGAAATTTTTGGACGGAATTATTTTCTTGTTTGGGTACTCAATTAGCTCATAGCTCATCTTATCATCCTTAATCCGATGGTCAAACTGAGATAGTAAATAAATGTTTGGAAGGATATCTTCGTTGTTTTGTATCTGATAAACAAACACAATGGGTCAAGTGGTTACCTCTCACTGAATGGTAGTATAACACTTCCTTCCATACTGCAGCAAAAATGACCCCATTTATGGCACTTTATGGATATCATCCACCATCCATCACATCATCTTTAAGAGAAAATTCGAAGGTTCAAGCAGAGGAAGATCACATCGAGCATCAGCAAGAAGTTCTCCAACTCTTAAAGGATAACCTGAATTTGGCACAAAATCGAATGAAACAATAGGCAGATCAACATCGCAGCGAGAGAAGTTTTGATGTAGGAGATTGGGTATTTTTACGGCTACAACCATACAAACAAATGTCCCTGAAGCAAGCTAAGAAGGATAATAAATTATCGCCAAAGTACTATGGTCCTTACAAGGTGTTGCAAAATATTGGTACTATGGCATACAAATTGGAGCTTCCTGCTTCTTCACGAGTGCATCCAGTTTTCCATGTTTCATGCTTAAAGAAGGTTATAGGTGAAAATCTTCAAGTTCAAACAATATTGCCAGAACTTGAAGAGGAAGGAAAAATCATATTGGAACCTGAAGCGGTCATGGAAACAACTAGACAGCTACGAAATCTATCAATTTCAGAGTATCTCATCAAGTGGAAGAACTTACCCACTGAAGATTCTACATGGGAGGATGAGAATTTTATACAGAAGCACCCAGAGCTATTCAAGCTTTGAGGACAACACTTTTTTGGAGAGGGGCATGTTAGGTCGCTATATTACTAGTATAGTCACCTATTGTTGTTAGTGTAACCCCCTTATTGTTATTATTGTACCCCTGTAACCCCCATATTGTTATTATTGTGCCCTTAAATTATTATTGTTAGGTCGGCTAGGATTACATTGTGGCCCCACTAACATTACATTGTGGTCCCATGGACTCCTATATATAGAAAGGAGGTTTTGTAACTTGTACCATCCAAGAATTGTTCATTCATGTAATGTATTGGAGGTTGCCCCCTCGAAGTGGCCTTATTTCTAAGGCGTTGATATCTCTTTTCTTCTATTTTTGGAGTTGGTTTCACAACAGAACTGAGATTCACCCAAAAACTAAAGGTACATAAATTCTCAAATGATTAATTAAAGAAAATATTTATAGGAGAAATCACGGCCCAGTGATTGGCCTCTCATTCTTCTCACTCACACACACACTTCTACTTACAAGCATTTCTCATGGGCTCACCTAAATTTATACAAGTGGATTAGACCCCAAGGTAGGTTCTAGATCCCTAAAATAACTCCCAAAATATCTCTATTGATCCCTAAAATCTCTCATCTAATCCCTTATCCCTAGATAAGAGCTAACTAATCTATAACTCTCTCAAACCTTCCAAAATACTCTCGAATCTTCTTCTATTTACAAGAATTATCATTCTCTCCTAAAACTATAGGAAAAATACATTAATTAAATAAATCCTCACTTTGTAACTAACTCCTCTATTAAATATTTGACTATAGGTCAAATACACTTGCATCAGGCCCCCCAGGTAAAAGAAAATCATGGTCTCCCGACCATCAGTTTTTATAAGATGCTAAAAATCCTCCTAGATCCCAAACTTTCACTTGTAGTAAATCAGTTGCTCTGTTATGTTGTTGATGTTTTGTGGTTGTCCTTTTCAGATGCAACTGCATCAAATACGTACAGGCGCCAGAGAGAGGCACAGAGGGGTCCCAACAACTAGCAGCATGTCACGACAGTAGGCATTGGGAATTGGGAGTTATGGACCTCTAGTATGTTCATGGGATTCAGGGATCCAGTTGATGTGGAGGACACTCCATTACTTAGTGAGTATGGTCAGGATATTCGATGATCAAGTTCATTATCAGGTTGACACATGGGGGATCACCAAGGTTTTCATCGTATGGCGAGGCAGGTGGTTGTTCAAGATTGGGGCCACCATAGAGTGATAGGTGGGGGCATTGTTGAGCCCCTTCGCAAGTTGGGCATAGCCTCGATCATCACATATATTATGGCTGAGGAAGAGATGAGGCTCAAGTATGACCATTTAAACAATTAGTCATGACAAAAGTGTTGCAAGGTATGCAGGATGTGAAAATTTGGTTGTCCCGAATCCTATTGCAGCAATTGATATTATTTCTTCTATTTGTTAGAATTAATTAAACAAATTATTTGTAGCTTACTACAGCAAATATCGAAACATATATGCTGCAGCCTTCACAAATCAAATACTGCGGAAATTAAATGCAAGGAAAATACTAGCACACATATAAACACATTGACACTGTTATTTTTGGACAATTGTCCCCGGAAAAACCCAACTTGGGAAAACCAGTGCAACAGAAGTGGGTTTCTTTATTAATCTTCAACAATAATTCATGTACAAGATACCAGATAGCAAAATAGACGAAGAATCATTGAGAGGAATTTACTGATGAATTTATCTCTCTCCACAGTGTTTTCCTGACCCCAAAAAGGACCCTTTGTCCTTACGTTGGCCTCACTGCGTCATCCTCAACGCAGTGACTGCGCAATGCCTGATGAACTGCATCCTTCCTCTGCGCTACCCTTTCCAGAATCTGTCCTGCACTTCTCGGACTACTACTAATGCCCTCTCTCTCTCACCTGCAACTCACCCTCTGATTCGATTTTCTCTTGCCAAACTTCAGCCACTGAGAAAATTGATCTACTTGGGCAACTGAGTATCTGCACTAGTGTGTCCTCCAAGTGCCCATCGAGTTCCTTCTTATAATCTCTCGTTTAGGTATCAACGGCCAACATTAGATCTTAATCGATGGCTTAGATTATCTTGGACTCTATCCACGCCTTTATCTAGAAGATTCACACCCGATTTAATTAATACCCTTTATTCTCATTTCCTAAGTGTAGACTTAGGAATCTATTAAAAATAATTAATTATTTTAATTAAATCATCTCCTGGTGGAATTTCCCTAAACGATTTTCGGGTCTTGGAGAATGCACGTGTCATAGTCTCTCTGCAAAATCTCAAAGCTAGAGCACATCTGATGCTACAAAAATCAACACAGGATAGTTCCATCCCGCAATGGGCATGGGACCCTGGCATCACAGTACTTGACAGTTCAGCTACCCTTAGGAGTAAGTTGGGTTCGACAAGGAAAGATGATTCTGACCTTCCATTGGATCTTAGTGATTCTTTGTTAGTGTGGGGGACTTCACCAACATGGAGGGATGATCAGCAGCGGGAATTCAGGGGAAGCTTGTGCAGGGAAGAATTTATTTCCATAGGAGTTGGATTGTATATTCAGGTACCCACCCTTGGAGTACATGAGATGGATAACTTAGTAGAGCAGTTGCACGTGGAGACAGACAGGACTTTACGTGATCATGATGCTCTATTTACTGATGGTATGTGGAGGGCTTCAGGTGCCTATACCAGGTTGGACAATGAGTGGAGCAACGAGTGCCTCACACTGATCAGGATGGCTTGGGATCCTGGCAAGGCAGGGCAGAGATCAGGGATGGTTGGGTGGTACATTTGGGACCTTAGTACAGTGTGTAGAGAGAGTTGGGGTCAGCTGATCGAGAGGATGTTTGTTCGAGCATTGCTTGAGGACAAGCAATTTTTGGTGGGGAGGACTGTAATGTCCCCAATTAAATTAATTTTCTAAGAAGAATTTCCATTTTGGCAATTTGGGTGTTGGGAAAAATTTTGGAGGAGAAACTTAGGAAAAGTGGGTCAAAGAGCTTTTAGTGGAATGTGGGGGCCACTCACCCACAAAATAATACGCACCACTTGGTAAAGAATTTGATTTTCCTAAGTGAGATCGAAATCATAGGAAGGACCCACATGAGACCCAAGACCAGCAAGCATAAATAGGAGGAAAGAAGCATCATTTTGGGTCTTTTGTCTATTTGAAAATCGAAATTGCCTTAGTTGTTCAGCTGAGCCAAGATTGTGTTGTTTAGCACAAGAGCTTCCCAAGGAGAGAAGCTCAACCTTTCCTTCGTGGACTTCGAGTGCCACCCAAGGAAGGCTTTCCTTTACCATTGAGACCGGAGGAAGCACCATCTATAGGTACCACGCCGTTCTGTGAGCATAGTACGCAGTCTGGGAGCCACTACTATGCAGAGGGAGGAGCTACTTTGTTGTTTGTGGAGCAGAGCTATTGGCAATTGACGAAGGAGCTACAAGAGTGTTTCCTCGCCATTTTTAAGAGTGTGGGAGCAACTACAGTCAGAGAGAATCAGCCTACACTCAGTTCTCATCTCTTGCACTCAAGAATTGCATCATATCCTCCATGACTACGTAGTCGATGGAGTGAGGCTTTTTGGGGCAGCAACATCCGGGGGAGTTTGGAGCTGGGGTGTTGGGAAATCACTTCGAAGGTTATTTGAGGGAGATTATTGGAGTTTGGAGATCAGAGATTGAAAGGAGCAGCCACAATGACAGAATTCGAAATTGGAGGACGATCAAGCTGTGAAGAGTCAATTTTTGAAGGTCGGAACCAAAGAAAACCCTTTCAAGGTTTTTTTGGGTTTGGGGCAAGGATCACATCCCCATTTTCCTAGAATTTTCTGGGCAGTCTAGAGGGGGCAAATTAGAGGGCAAAGTCTGCCAGCAGTGTAGTTTTGGAGGAGCAGCGCAGTTTTTTGGAGGATCTAGCAATTGCAGTTGTTGGGATTTCCTATACTCATCACCTGGTGCTTTTAGCTTTCCTTGTGCAAGCCCAGGTGAATTTTCTCAAACTTATTTGTACCACAACGCTATTAGCAATAAAATCTTGGCTAGTTTGTGGATTTGGAGAAATTTCTGGTTAATGTGTATGAATTTTTGAAAATTTCAGTGTTGATATATTTGCATGTCTTTGTTATCATTGTAAAATTTCCATTAGGAATATTACATGCAAGAGCTTCCTCCTAATGAATTTCGCACCATGCCCTAAAGAGGCTTCCTTGGCCTTAAAGGGACAAAGAAAGAGATGAAGGAGGTGAAGGAGAATTGAATTTTCAATGAGAAGGTGATCACCAAGGGTCCTAGACCAGTTCCTGCCTATTGGGAATAATAGAGTCAAGAATTATTTTGATTTCATGATTTTCGCTCTTCAAGGAGACCTAATGCAACTTCGCTAACCCTAGAGAAGGCAACTTCACACAGCTACAATAGAATTTTATACTTCATTGACAATATTTGATCGAGTTTCAAGGATACAATATACAAGATTGACCTCTAGGAACATTATTTCATCATTGTCTATGAGTAATGCATGCAATCCTTTCAATAATTTAAATGCTCTAATAAATTCGATTTAAATTAGGGCACATTAAATATCATGAAATAACATTCCATACATTAGACATTCAAGCATGTAAAATATAGCATGAAGGAGTATTTACAAGACAATGAGAATATATCCATCCATCAACAATTACAAAAAGAAGCTCCAAGAAAAGATAGTGAAAGTTTGCAAATGTCAAAGTGCATCCCAACATCTAAAAATTCATCCAAAATTGTAGGTTTGTGTTTCTCAAGTAGAGAGATCCAAATCCAAGTGATGATGATCCAAAGTGAGAGAGACTCTCTCTTATTTATACAATTCTAATGAGTTCGAATTTCCAAATTACAAAGCCCCTAAAGCATTAAAACAAAGTAACAAACCCTTGGTTACAAGGCAACAAAGATAGCTTTACATTAATTATTATTTAATTTGTCTTTTAACCCTTGTAATTAATGTGAAATTCTCTCCAATTGTAGCATTGAGGCCTCATGTGCTAGGAATGAGGGTGAGGGCCTCAAAAGTGATGAATAAGGGGGGTGTGCCCTCCAAATGTTGCAAAACATCTCCAAACCCCAAGTTGAGATCGATGGACTCCAAATGGGTCTCATGGGTCTCCAAATGGCTCAAGATCATGTTGATGCTCCATCAGTGAGGGCTAGATGATGACACATGCCCTCCCATGTATGTCCGAGTGAGACAAAATTTCTTCTGGGCCCTAGATTAGGTGTCAGGTGTCGGGTGCAATGTGTAGCCTGCTAGGCAACATGGTCCACGTGCATCATCATCTTTGTATAACTAAAGCATGAAAAAGCGATGTGGTGGTGCTGAAGAAACCCATGGCATGGCAATCAATGCTCTGCAAGACTGGAGGCCCATGGCTCTCAACGCTCAACCTACAAGTGCCATTATGACCATCTGGAGGGCTTGGATTCCGTATAGGGAGGCCAAGTCCAAGATGAAAACCCACCTATAATCCTAGATAAGATCCAATGTGTCTCCTCACCTTCCAATACAATTAATCATTAGTGCAATTGAGTAAATAAGCTTGTTAATCAAGGGCGGAAGTGCACACTTCATGGTGGAATGCCCTTCCAAATGGGTGGAAGTGCACACTTCAACCTCTATGGGAGTGACAAGTCCATGGTACATCCATCAAAAGGCAGGTGTCATGTGAAATAGTGATGGAACAGAGTGGGGGCAAGAGGGAAGGTTCCAAGCCACATGCCATGGTACAATGGTAGCTATTATAAAGGAAGCCCACACATTGGGTTTATTAATGTACGAGGGAGCAATCACGGTACATGAGTTGCCTTGGACTTTGTTTTTCCACCCTTCTTCGAGTGTCTTTTGTCTTTTATTGATTTTTCTTTATTTTACTGCTTGAGGCTCGAGGGGATGAGAGCATGATGTGTATGATGTAGCAGTGATTACCCCCTTAAGGTTGGGAAATTCATCGTCCACCGGGGGTTGGGTCAATCATGGTTTCCTTATTGATGTAGGGGGCGCTCATAGGGGCTCCGAGAACCAACGTGATGGCCATAGTGATAGGGGTAGAGCTCAAGTATAGCTTTTTCCCACGTGCTAAATTTTTGTGTCATGTCCATCTTTTACATTTTTTGGTACATTTCTTGTTGTAAGTGGCCAAATTATGCTTTTATCTTTATTTTTAACTGCACCAATATTCAGGGCATCATTCCAATCCTGACCCAAAAGTGTGGACAAGGGGAGGGGGAGGCTAACACCTTATGGACCTAATGAACAAATGTGGACCCAAATAAGGAAAATGTGAAAAGGGCTTATAACGAGTGGAGGGGAGTGAGATATGTGGTGTTAGGAAGCAGGACCACGCAACCAAAACCATGGTTTCCCATGTAATGCCACTCCTAAAGCTAGTGGCCCATAAATGAGATCCCACTGGACTAGGATACAAGAATAACCACCAAGTTGAGGCAAGGGAACAAAAGTACAGTCAAAGCCCGTTCTTTCCGTCGAATCCCCCCACTAATCCATGTCCAAATGTGCCCAAGAAAAGCAAGCATAAACATCCAATTACATAATGAAAAATCATACCTTCGAGGTTGGAAGACCCACCTTCAAACATACGATCATGACAGAAGAGCAGGGGCACACAATGGCTAGCTCAAGTGGCAGAGATAGGGGGAAAATCGAGCTATTAGGTGGCTGCAAGGTGTAGTGTCCCTTCTTGGTGAGATATCTTTGATGCCACTTAGAGGGTTATTTGTATATAATGATATGGTATTATGCATGATAGACTTATGTACATGCTTATATGCTATAGACCTGGTTTGGGTCACCTGGTTGTTGTGTGCTTATGATAATATCTATGGTTTTGTGTATAAGAACTAATTTTGGTTAAGAGCATATTAGCTATATTTTCTCTTTTGGTATCCTAGTTTGGACATAGGTGTATGACATGGATGGTGATCTAGGATTGGGACACATAGATCCATGGATGATCATGGTTATGTAGAACATATGGTTAATTATGATTTATGGATGATACATGATTTGTATGATTATATGTGCTTAATCTCATACTAAGCATGATGTGGCAGGGGACTTGGTCATTGTCAACAAGGATGCTCAAGTTATAAATGACTGTGAAAGTCATTTCTCCAAAACCAAAATGACTATGGGAGTCATGCACAATCCTTAGTAATATGTGAATAAGTTAATTATGAAATTCATTTGATTCCTTTGATCTATGAGATTGTGATGTGTGCGGGTCTCGGAAGAAGAACTTACCGACGAACCATCAAATGAGTATGAGCTCACAATCAATACCTTAAGATGAAACACGAAGTTCCAAAGAAGAGTAGATGAGAAGCCATGGAAATTAGGGCGTGGAGTCCTAAATTCATAAAATATAAAGACATGGAGTCTTGGATATATAATAAAAGGATTAAGGCGCAAAGTCCTAAATCCATGAAAGATAAATACATGGAGTATTGGATCTATAATGAAATGTTTAGGGCACAGAGTCCTAAATATTTAAAAAGATCAAGGTGTGGAATCTTGGATCTTTAGAGTAGATCAGGGCACGGAGTCCTCAATCTACTAAGGCACGAAGATGCATGCAATAGGGGTGCGGAATCCCTATTCTCCGGAAAAAAAATACCACTCATGGGAAGCTCAAGGATGAATTTCCTTAATAAAATCTCATTCCTAACAATTTTGGAGTGAATTTCTAAAAATTGAAAGTCATGTCTAGCATCTCAAGTATGACTTTCCAAAAATAGTAAATCATCTCCAATCAATGGGTAATCAAGTATACTTGAAGGAAAATCACTTAACTTATCATTTACCAATCCTAATAGTTTAATGTTGACTTAATCCTCAATATTATTAATATTATTATTATCTTTTATGAGACTATTATATTATTATTAAAATGGAATTATATCTCCTCAATCACTTGACACCTCTCTCTTTAATGATTCTCATGCCGCTATGTAACTCTCTCTTTCTCTCTTAATAATACATTACACTCTTTTATGCACTCATCAAAGAATGGAATATTCCCCTTGCACTCATTAAAGACATGTCATAAAAGATTCCTCTTGCACTCTCTTTAATGCATATGTTACACTCTGCTTAACTAAGGCATGCATACCTCTCCTTAATGGCATGAGTTACACTCCTCTAAATGGAATACAAGGCATGGATATTACTTCTCTTTTATGACAAGAATTTGTTGCTCCTCCTATATATGTGTCTCATGTATTCTCACTTGAGGAGGTGCATTGTAATACCAAGAGTTGGAAAGATTTGAAAAAAATTATAAGAGGGAGAGACATGGAGAGTAGCCAATTTCTTTCGAAATGAATTTGAAATCCATAAGCTAAATTACTAAGTAGCTCTACATGGTGGAGCTGACCATGAGTGGTATTGGGAGAAAGTGAAACTTATCTTCCTCATCTTGCCTTGGATATCTCTCTACTGGTATATTTTGGTATTATTTGTGAGCTCTTGCAACTCGGGGGTTCCAAGAGGAGAAATTTTCCCTGGATATGGTTAGGTGGAAAACTGGATGGTCACAATGAGTTGGTAAGAAAATGCATACTCTCATTGGAGTTGGAGCATATTCTCATCCTTTTGGACTTGTATAAATACACAACCAAGGATGTTCATAAGCATTCTTGAAATTTCAGTTATTATTAGTTAAAAGTGTTTTAAAAATTTCAATTTATTGGAATTGATACTTGTGAATGTTTATAAGATATTTACAAAGTTAATCCTAAGCTAACCAATAATGAATGGCAGTTGTAGTTGAGCATGTACATGTAGGAGGCATTAAAACAAGAATGTGTTGCTAAAGTTTTTAAGTTCAGTTTATAATGAATTTTTGTTCATAGCAAGTTTTCATGAGTTGATGAAAATATAATATCAGCACAAATTTGGGTTTTATTTCTCCATGTACAACTGTAGTTGAAGTTTGCACACTAAGTGTTTGACAAAAGTGATAAACGAGGTAGTAGGAATTTTTGTTTTTGTTGTTTTAAGAAATCACATCCTTGAGTGTTTATCTTGTGATTTAGCTTAACATCAGGGGGTATCCATACCAATAGGACCTATAACCCCCGACTTGATTCCAAAAAAAACACTTTTCCAAATCCAGATCGTAAATATGGGTGATTTTGCATATTGTTACCCACTTTGTACGCCTGTTGTCAAGTTTTGGGTGAAAAAAATAAGATGATTTAGCCCATGTTTTAATATTTTGTGATTTGAAGAATTAATTTATAAATTTTATGAGCTAAATAGGTTGAAAGAGAATCTTAGGTTCATGTCAAATTTCCTTAAGAGATCGTGGCTTCCAAGTGTTTGACAAAATGCCTCAATGGATGTAGATTGCTTGCATGCTTGCAAAGTGTTTGTCAAAAGGCCTCAATGGTTGTAGATTGCATGTTTTCAAAGTGTTTCTCAAAAGGCCTCAATAATTGTAGCTTATAGATTGCATGCTTGCAAAGTGTTTGTCAAAACTTCAATGCATGTAATTTTTGTACATATAAGTTGTTAGAGTAAATGTCCTACTCACTGTAGCTTTTATGTACTAAAAAAATTATGAATAGATTATTTAATGGATGTAGCTTTTATGTACTAGAAAAATTATCAATAGGTTATGTAATGGACGTAGCTTCCTATGTCATCATGTTTGTATGAATGTGAAAATGAATTTAGTAAACTGCTGGGCACGAGTAGCTTCTATAATGGTTCGATTATTCCTTTCGGCAACTCCATTTTGCTCAGAAGTATTGCAGTAGTGGTCTCCCTCTTAATGCCAGCGTCTCTACAATAGTCATTGAATTCATTTGATTCATATTTGGTTGCATTTTCGATCCTCAATACTTTGATCTTCTTCCCTATTTGATTTTCAACCAAGGCTTTGAAAGAGCGGAACCATTTGAACACTTCGTCCTTCTTCTTCAAGAAATAGATCCATGTTTTGCGAGAGAAGTCATCCACATAAATAGCATAGTACAACTATCCTCCCAAAGATGTTACAGGCAACATACCAGATAAATAAGAATGGATCAATTGAAGAATGTCGATAGTTTTAATTTCACTTGTGGGGAATGGTCCCCTTGTATGTTTCCCAGTTGCACAACCCTGACAAATGCCTTTATGATCTACTTTGAATTCGGGCAAACCTGTGACCATCTTCCTTGCATCAGGTAGGGCATTATAATGAAGGTTAGCAAACCTCTGGTGCCATAATTCGGATTGAAGAGAAGTGTTGCGAGTCATAGCTCCCAAAGGACTTCCTCCAACCTGATAGAGACCTTCAACCCTAAATCCAAGTGTAAATGCATCTTTCGGGTTCCTTTGCCAAATACGTACCTTCCCATCAATGAATGCTACTTTGAATCCTTTGTCTTACATCGCAGAAATAGATACCATGTTCTTTTTCAAGCCAGGTACATATAATACATCTTGTAGATGAAGGATTTGACCTTAATTCAAATGAAGAGTAATAGTCCCTATCCCTTTCACAGAGTAGGTGGCATTGTCCCCAATTATGATCTCCAAATTCATCTTCTTTTCAATCAAATTTGAGAGGGCCTCTTCGTACCAAGTGAAGTGCCTTGAGGCACCACTATTAGTCAACCAATTATCCAAAGTGTCTGGAGGAGAGGCATTAGTGAGGGAAGAAATAAGATAAAATTCTTTTTGCTTATCTACAACATTAGTTTCCTCATACCTAGAGTTTCTCAACCTTTTGGGAGGTCGACCATTTCCATATCGTGCAGCGGGAGCATTTCTCTTTCCTTTGTTGGTGAACTTGTTATTCCTTTGAATGTCGCTGCCTTTGAAATTGTTGTGGTTGTTGTTGTTATCATCTTCCCGTTGTGTATCCTTCTTATAAGGACACTCTCTAGCATAGTGGCCAAACCTGTTACAATTGAAGCATCTTCCCCTTCTTCCTTCTTTGACTCCCTATCTTCCTTGACCTTGTCTCTTTGAACCAACATTGTTCTTCCTCTTAGCATAAGTCGAGAATGTAGTGGGATCATTTCCATTTGAAGGCTTGTCTCTTCTTGAGTGCATCTAGTCAACAATTCATCAAAACCTGGAATCCTATCATTGTTGAGAATAGTGATGGTAAACACATCCCAAGTTTGGGTGAGGCCACCAAGAGCTAAAAGAGTGAACTCCCTGCCAGCAACAACTTCTCCATTAGATAGAAAATCATTTTTTATTCCGATAATCCTCATGAAGTAGGATTGGATGGATTACCCTCTATCCATCTTGATGTCCTTCAGCTTGTTCTTGAGAAAGAGGATTTGGTTTGCATTGTTGCCTTTGAACATTCCAACCAACTTGTCCTACATCTCCTTAGATGTGCCCAAATTAGAAATGCAAGCAACCAAATGTTTTTGAATGGAATCCTTGATGATCTTCTTAGATTTGACCTCACCTTTCTTGTACTTTGTCTTAGTAGCAGTTGGTGCATTTGAAGGAAGCTCTGCAACTTTTCCCTGCACATAGTCCATAACATCATTTTCTTCCAAAGTCAAGTCTAAAGACATCTTCCATGCATGATAATCAAATTTATCATTGAGCTTATCCTCAGACTTGAAGTAAGATGAAGTAGCCATTTAATCTTTGTCCTTGTCCAACAGATCTTACTGATTGCTTTTCTCTCTCTTGCTTGGGCTTTGTCTTCACCGGAGCTCTGATACCATGTCAATTTTAGATAACAATGGTATGTTCTATGCTTAACACAATTTATTTCAATGTTCCTTAGTAGCCCAATATCAATTTCCAATAATATCCAGTAGCAATCACATTGATAGTAAATGCAGATAGAACATAAACAAAATACAGAAGACAAGAGGACACAATATTTGGCAAATGCCAGGGAAAAACCCCAATGTGGGGAAACCCTTTGATCAATTCTTCTTAATATTCCTCAATAGTTCAGAAGAGAGAGAGTACAAATATCAAATTTTCTGGCCCAAAACAATCCTGTCAAAATCAGCAGTCAACAACAGTCAACTGCAGCCCTAACCAGAAAGTCAACATTGGTCAAAGCAGCACCAAAAAGTTCTCCAACCAGCTCAGTCAACAACAGTCCAATTCGGCCTTCCAAGAGAGTCAAAGTCAACCCAAAGACAGTTTGGTCAAATCAGTCAAACACTGCTGTTATTTTTGCGGTCAAATCTGAATTCAACATTGATCAAACTGCCCCAATCACCTCGATTTCTGTGCCAATGACTGTGGCCTTCAAAGATCAAATTTTTGCCCTCAAAATCGAAGTCAACAGAGGCTAAATGAGCCCTAGTCACGCTTGTCAATGCTGTTCTGTTTTCCTGAAATTTGACTTGTTCTGCCCCAGAAGAATTCGGCCTCTTGCCACACGAAGAGAGAGGCTGCCTTCAAGCTGTACGAGCTAATCAAGAGAGGAGAGAGAGAGATGTGTGATGTGATGACTGATGTCCAAATGAGGAGAGACATCATTCATATTTATACACTTTGTTGTGGGTGAAGAGACACATCCATTGGGATTCATGAGCCTAAATTTCACTGAGGCTGACCTTGACAATTTGCACGTGTGAACAATAAATTCAAAATCATACTTCTGCTTTTCTGGATGAGTTGATCTTTAGATCAATCGTGGACCTCTCGAAAAGAGGAATCCAATAAAAATATCATCTCCATCACATGAGATGTCCCAAGGTGGAATTTGGCCCTAGTTGCCAATTTCAACAGTTTTGTCAAGGTCAGGGTCATGATGTAAAAACACCTTGAGGGCTCATGTATCAAAGAAAAGAAAAGGATTCTATTTCTCTAGAAGCTACCAAATGTCAGGTCGGCCAGCCCACCAAGTTGGGCTAGATGAGGCCTATGCAACCACAAAAAAAGCCTATAAAAGGAAGAGGATTCAACCTCTCTTGGACACACTTGCAATTCGTTTTCTCTTGAGCAATCTGAGGCAGAAGAAGGATGTGAAATTCTGGAAGAAAAGGCAGCGAAATTTTGTTTTAGTTTGGAATATCTCTCTCCCATTTGAAAGTCGAGTTTTTCTATGGAAAGATGGGGTTTCTGCAAGTCTGAATTGTGCAAAAAAAAACAGCAGATCATGATTGAAGAGCAAACTATTTTGTATGTGTGGCTGGCCTGACATTGGTGAGTTGTCTATGTTCTATGGTCTTGAAGTCTTCCTTGAAATTCTATAAGATGATATTTTGTGGGTTTTCCTCTCTAGGAGAGGTTTTGGCCCTGGCTAGCAACCTACATCTTGTGTCTTTGTGTACTATTGATCTTCATATTTTCATAGTTGTTTGATGATAAGAAAAACACAATAATAAGAGAAGAAGAAGCTAATAATAAAGAAGAGTAAAAGAATATCACAAGCAATTATTAAGTTTATGAGAAATCATAACATAAACTCTAACAGTCTAACTACATACTGCCCTAGATTTTTCAACAAGCCTGACCACGAGACCCTTGTTTATGGTCGGGGAGATCGACCCTGTGTACTCTCTTAGGTCATCGAGCTTGACTGGCAGACCATTGGTATGGTCAGAGAGTTTGATCTTGATTACTCCCTTGAGACATTGTGCTTGACTGAGAAACCGTTTCATATGGTTGGAAAGTTTGGCCTCATGAACAATATTGATTGATCCCATGGTCAGTTGGGGCTCTGACCCTGATGCCATTGGGTTTTAGCTTATGGGATGAACTTGATGCTATGAACCTTTCCTTATGATGAGACTTGTACATCTGATTTCGTAATCTCTTCCTTAAATCATTACTGAGACACCAATGGATTCGTCGGCGAGATTGATCTTAAGAGAGAGAATAAAAGATAACTCCCTATCAAAGAGGGAGTGCTGGAAATTGGTAGCTTCAGTCAGTATTTTCATAATAAAATCAAAAGAGAAAAATTGAATTTATTTACCACACAAGTGTTCAATTCGGTCCCTCCAAGATCAAGTTTGTCTGCCCCAAGAGACACACCTCTTTGCATGGACAAATAACTATATATAGAGCCTATTTTCTCTCCTCCAAAGACATAATTCGGATCTCTTATCTGAGGAGGTAGATCGCTGATCTGACGCAGATAGCTTGCATTTTTTTAGGCATACTCTCCATGGAGCAATGCAGGCCTGTGGCTTATATCTCTGTCGATGTGTGAAGGTTCTGTGGCACAATTTTCTGTGGCTTATGCAACGTATGAGGCTCTATTATCTGTGGCAACATCTGAATTCTGAGGCTGAGGAAAAGGCCGAATTTCAGCCCTCCTGGAGACCTGTAACAGATCTAGTTACTGATATATTTATGGATAGAATTTAAGGGATCATGTTTCGATATTGGAGGGCTGGCTTGGTACTTGTGGGTGGCCATCTTACTGGACAGTATTTGACTATGTAATCTTGTTAAAGATATGCTATTTTGATGTACAAATTGGATTGAATTGGGCATTCTCTCATAACGAAAGGTTGCTGGGATTTTCCCCTTGGAGTGCAGTTTTCTGAGGGTTATTTTTTATGTCTTTTGTTCATTGTCTTACTGTGATGTTTACTGCTCTATGGATCCTAATGATAATGATTGAAATTTTCATGTATAACCGCTTAATCATTCGAATGTTCTAAACAAGTCAAATTGTATCATTGGAAGTAGTTATCAGTTTGAAAATTGCTCTAGTCTTGTATGCTACTAGAAAAATCAATAACTTTTGCCCTTTTTATTTATTTATATTATAGAGTTAGGCAAAATTTGTTTGTCCCCTTAGTAATTTCCCCTTTTTCTATCCTAAAGGAGACATGTTAGGCTAGAAGGAAGATAACTCCATGCTCAAGTGATTGGGGACATTACAGTAGGTAAGCCAATAGGCCAACACCTTATCCGGCTAGAGTGGATAAAAAAACATCAATTGACACTACAGTTCAAGTAATTCTGCTGTCAAATGATTATATAACTGTTCATTTAATGGAACTTCTACAGTTTCAGACGCAAACTACCATGTATTTTGAGTACTACGAAAGCCCAGGGTACAGAGGTTTTCAGCAATTTGATTTTCTTGATAATATATGCATCATTCAAATGCTGATAGGTTATTATACCTTCTTAACTAAACAGAAAATTTTATAAGCTTGGGTGATTTTGTTTCCATCGACCACCAAGCAACCTTGAGGATATTAATAAATATATTCACGTTGAAAAATGTTGGACTTGTTAGCAATTTTATATTGCCAAGAAGGCCATATAGTGAAAAATTCACAGACAAGCTACAGAGAAAAACAAATAGTACAAATTTCACATAAAATCTAATACATTCTGTTGTTCAACCATATTGAAATTGGAAAAACACTCAAAAGATGAATGACAATGAAAAACATACACATACCCCTTAGCCTGTATGCAACACTAAGGTTTTGCATATATGGGTAGACTAGAAGCCGCTCTGATGGTGCAACACAAAATCCTATCAAGCGCAAAAGGTTGCGGTGGACTGCCACACTGATCATCTCAACCTCCCGTAGAAATGCTTGCTCCCCACCAGGGCTATGATAATCAGTCAACCGTTTTACCGCAACCTTTGTATTGTCTGCAAGCACTCCTTTATATACTTTGCCAAAACCTCCCTGCCCAAGAACATTCTTCTCACTAAAATTATCAGTTGCCAACTGCAACTCACGCCATGAAAATCTCTTTAACTGCCCAAAAGCGATTTTCCGATCATCCTCGCCTGGATAATAAGTGAAAGAAATACTCAAGAGTTGTAATAATTCATAAATCAAGAAATTACATGTTACATTGTATCTAAAAATTGATAATACACCTTTAATATGTTGAAAAAATATGTCCGTACATTGAAGAAACGCACATGTTAAAACTTAAAGAAAATGAAAATATATACATAATGAATATATAACAAAACAGATAAGGATGAATAAGAGAAAAACAAGCCACTGTTCTATTCAATAGACTTACTGAGCCAAATGCCAGTCAACTATATAATATTCACAGAGGAAACTAACTAAACACAACCAAATGAAAGAGAGTTTCCCTTATTTTGTCATATGCTTGTATTTAAGCTAGCAGCCATATTATGAAATATTTAACAGAATTACTCCTAAATAACTAATAGTTATACAACTATCCTGACAGACCACATCAACGGCATCGTGACCTGGTAGTGCATTACTAAATTTCTCTTTCAATTTACTCTGCTCTCCCGGGATTGGATATTGCACATATAGGAGAAACAGATTGGAGGTGACTCTTTGAAACAAGGGATTTGGCTGCTCCTCAATGAGATAACCAGACTTGACAGCTATTTAGTGAATAATTTTGAAGACCTGTCTCCGCTTTACAGTAGAAATAAAGGGGGCATTCATCCTTATCAAAATTAAAAGGCCTACTAAATATTTCAAAAAATTTGAAGGCATATATGCAGTAGTTCATGTGCAGCATGCAGCCATTCACAAACAGGCCAAAGGCAACTCCCATTAGAAGAGTCATCCTGCATAAGTAGAATGAATACAGATTGCATTCACCAGCATATCATATGCATGAAGAATCCTAATTTAATCCCAGTGCAGACCAGTTGCTGGCAGAATGTACAGTGATCGCTTTTGTCAGAAGAATTAATGTAACTGTTACCCACCCATATGTCTCGGTAACCCTAGGAGAAATTTTTTCTCTTGTGATGTTGTTTTCCAGCCAGCAGCCCTATCATGATCCACAGATAGCCAGCCTTTGTTCCTCTCATATACTCTCTGGTTAGTGCATTCTGTCGTGTCCCCATTTTTATTTTCCTCTATAGTACAGCCAGGATGGATTTCCAGGGCACGGGATGGCCAGATTAGGGGAGCAAGATTATGTCATCAGCGGTCTCAGGGGATTTTTGAGGAGTTTTTATGGGATCCGATGGCATTTGCTTGGCATATTCCATCATCTGCACAGCTTGTCTTTCGTTCCGCTGCATTCCAACAACTTTCAAAAAAAGGCTTTATTTTTGGGCCTGACTTAATTAATTACTGTTAATTTTAGTGAACAATGATATGTTAAATGCTTAGAGCAATTTACTTCAATCTTTCTTATTAGCCCAATTCAATTTCATGTTTAGCAATCACATTAACATTGACAGTAAACGCTGATAGAACATAAACAAATAACCAATAGACAAGCCAAGACAAGAGGACACAATATTTTGGCGGATGTCAGGGAAAAACCCCAATGTGGGGAAAACCCTTTGATCAAATCTTCTTATTATTCTTCAAATTCAGCAGAAGAGAGAGAAAGTACAATTTAGCTGGTCAAACCAGCAATATTCCTCCTCCAATGGAACTCGGTCAAACCCAGTCAAACTCAGCCTCCAAGAACAGTCAAAGTCAACCCAAAACCGTCCTGAAATATTTGGTCAAACCTGGTCAACGCACAGTTCGGATTTCCTTGGTTTTTGTGCCACCAAACTCGGCCTCCAAAAATCAGATTTCTGCCCAAAGATCGAAAGTCAAAATGTGAGAGTTGACCCAAAGTCAACGCTGGTCAACACTGCTGCAGAAGCCCTAAAAACAGTCCAAAAATTACAGCTGTCCTTCACATGTGCAGATGAGAGAGAGAGCCTTCTTGAGGCTGTACGAACCAATGAGGAGGAGAGAATGTGAGATGAGATGATGTCCAAATGAGGTTTGACTCTCCTTTTTATATCCATCAATGAGGGGTGGAGACACATCTTTTGGGGCTTGTGAGCCCTCAGCCTACACTACAATTTTGGCCAGCCTTGACAATTTGCACGTGTGAGAGAATAAATTCAAAATCCAACTTCTGCTCATCCAAACAAGATGATCTTTAGATCAATCTTGCACCTATCGGAAAGAGGAATCCAACAAAAATATCATCTTCGTCATATGAGCAGTGCAAAGTAGAGTTTAGCCCTAGTTGTCAAATTTAACAATTACGTTTGGGGTCACATTCTGGGAGGATCATTTGATGGAATTCCTCAATGTAATAGCTCATTGGAACCGGAACGAGAAGATCTAGAGGATGGGATGCTAAGAAGTGACTTCCAGTGGCCAAAGAAAGTATGGTAAACAATTTACCATTTTCCAAGATTAAAAATGACTTTAATTGGTCATTTAATTAAAAAGGGGGAAAATAATTAATCGGAGGAAAAAGGGCCAAAGTGACTTGAGATAAAATTGAAGTCACTTAAGATAAAGTCAAGGGAGGAGCTTCTAGAATAATAATAAAATAACATGCTTCTAGAGGCTTGGAGATCTATCTATGGATTCTTTAAAAGGAGGAGGAGATCATTTGGGACATCTTGGATTTGAGTATTTTATGTGGAGAGGTTTTGGGTACATGGCTCTCAATTTCAATAGCCCTGGGACGGTAACCCTCGGGTGATTCAGCAAGAGTGGGTGAGAAACCGTCTCTCCCCTTGCTGAATTAATTCAGAATTCACAGGTTGTAGCTACTTTCCCAGTTCAGATTTTGGAGGTCCAGTTTCAACTTGTAGCAGATATTTGTGGGAGGCCATTCTCTCAGCCATTTCCAATATTTGCATGTACTATTTATATTAATAAAATAAGTTTGAGTTCTTCTGCATGTTTTGTCTTGTTATTTCTTCAATTGCAGAATATATTTCCAGTTTGTTGTTGATTTTGTGGTTCAAAATTGTGATCATGGTTTATTTAAATTGATGGCTAAATTTTTCCGAAGCAATATCTAGCAAATTTGTCATTTGGGACATTACAGTGGTATCAGAGCTGGTTTTCCTGCTAGCCTGAGGGCTTATTGCAAATCAATTTGTGGGTTATTACATCCGGTGGGATTTGGTTCGCAGAGAATTAGTTAGCTTTTTTTATAATTTAGGAAGTAGTTTATATGGATTTAAATAGATAACACTACAATTGTTTGTATTTTGATAACTATGTCAAAAAAAAGGAAAAAAGAAATGTTTCTTTTAGAATAAAATTTTGAGGAAAAAAACAACGGAGAAAAACAATGGATAAAGGATAAAAAGCCAATATTTTTGGCTCACCAAAAATATGGGATTTAATGTAATTTTTTGGTCACAAAAAGGGGATTTTTTGGGTTTTTCTCTTGGCATACTCTATCATAAAGAAAATGAATGTATATTTTTGTAGTAGAAGAATATGAATAAAAGATTACCTCTACGTATTATATACTACGGGTGACTTTATGTGATTGCAGATATTTCTCATATATTGTTTTAACAGAGAATTGAATTGTTTGGAGTCTATCTATTTTTCTTTATGAACTAGCTTTCTCAGATCTTTAGAGGACCTGGGCCCTAGTTAAGTTGCTCAGGCCTATAAATGGAACCACCTGGCAATCACACAATATCTAGTGTTGCGACTTTCACAATCAAGTACATTAATCATTATTGCATCTAAGTGAACCAAGCTTGAAGGAAATGGGCATAATAACACTTTATATGTGGCTTCTCTTCCAAAATTGGGGCCTTAGTCACATAATGGAATTACCTCCCTAGGCAGTGGTGGTAAATAGATGACCCTATTAGGTATTCCCAACCCCCAAAGGCAAGTGACGTGTGAAATTTTCAATCTGAAATACTACTGCAACGATTGATTTATTTCGCCTACTTATTTATGATAAGTTATTTACAAATGCTTCAGTAAATTCTGAAATAAATACAACTGCAACATTCACTTAATCAAAAGCAGAGGAACAAATAAAACACATATAACACAATAGAAACAATCACATGAACACAGTTATTTTTGGACAATTGTCCTCGTAAAACCCAATGTGGGAAAATCGGTGCAGCAGATGAGGGTTTATTTATTCTTCAGCAGTGGAAAAATCTTTTACAAAAAATACGACGAGCAGATGTCTAGCATACACCTAAGATAAATTTTTCGAACACTTCGAAAGAATTCTGACACAGTAGAGGCACCCTCCCTCCTTCTGCATCACTCTGTGTGGCCTTCTGCGCAGTCACTGCGCTAGATTGCATCACTCTGCGTGGAGGGCCAGTGTTGCTGCTCAGCGTTGCTTCCTCTGCGTCCTTCTGTCCTCTTCTTCCACTGTTGACTTCCCCTTCCTCTTTCTGCGTCTGCAACTCCGCCTCTACAACCTCACCCTCTGAAATCGAACTCTCTTACTTCAGAATCTATTTCCTTGGGGTACTGAGAGTGTGCCCTTATAGTCTCCTTGCTGATGAATCAACGGCCCAGATTAGATCTCTAATCAATGGCTCAGATTAAAACATGACTTGATCTTTATTTTCTAGAGGATTCACACTCTGCTTAATTAATACCCTTTAATTATTTAATTTCCCTAAGTTTAGAATTAGGGATCACTTTAAAATAATTAATTATTTTAATAAAGCATGATCAGGGGGGGATTTCCATAAACAGTTTATGGGTTCTCTGGAATACTGATGTCCAGGGCTCTTCCCAAAATATGAGACTTGGCACACTTTCCAATGCTACAAAATCAACAACATGTCCTTAGCCCACCCTTCAATCAATAGGTCTCATGTCAATAATGATGGAACGAAGGGGAAAAGATCTCCATAGTCGAGTGCCATGGTCAAAGGGACCAACTATGATGGAATACCTCATCCTAGGTGTATAAATGTGAGGAGAGAGGAATTGTGGATGCATGAGTTAACTCAGTCTTTGTTTTTGCACCCCTCTACATTGCCTTTTACTTTTTCTTGATTTTTCCTTGTATTATCACTTGTAGCTTGAGGAATGTGAGTTTGCTTTGTATGATGTATAAGAGTTATTACCCCTTTTATGATGGGGTAGTTCATCGCCCATCAAGGGTTGGGAGTCGACATATGCAAGAGTTCCTTGTCTTCTGTGAGATAGGCCAAACTGGCCCAGGAACAGTGTAATATTCCAAAATTAGCAAGCAGCGAATTGGAATATTGATTTTTGCTTCTTACACTTAGGAGATGAATAAATGGGCAAGGAGGCCCATACATTTCAGAAATAGAAATAAAATCCCTCTTGATGTGAAAAGGGATCATAAAAATAACTGGATCTAGCACTCTCATGTGTGAACAAGGCATAATGGATGTGGACAAAATCAAGTTTGACCAAGTCAACAGCATTAATGTGGGAGGAGTGGATCACCAATAAAAATAGCTCAATATGAATGAGGATCAGCTTAGACAACTATATGTGAGCTGGATTGAAGACCCTTAGGTGTGAAAAGGGTTGAAGCAGGTTGAAGAGGTCGACCTTGACCAAATCAAACAGCATTGTTATGGAGGAGTGGCATTGATGAAGGTACAATGCAGTTTTGGAGGGAGATTGATTGTGTGATGGTGGAAACTCTAATGAGTGGGACCCAAGGTGAGAAGGCTCACTTAATTTATAAGGAAGAGGATGGCAGCGATTTGAGGTTAGCTTATGAATGATATTTTGACGTGTCTACTTAGATTTTGCTCTCTTCAGCTGTTTAGCTAAGATTGTTGGTGCTGCTTAGCACTTGGTATTCCTATTTAGGAATTCCATCTCTTCCCTTTGAGTAGCTCTTGGGAGAGACCTAATCTATCATTCCGCACATTTGGCATTGGTGCCAAGCTTCAGTCTTCAGCTACAGTGTTATTTCTGCAGAAGTATAACGTTGTGTTGCAGGGTGTTGCAGTGGAGGGCTGAGTACCCCACTTTCTGAGTTGGTTTTGCATAGGAGGAAGGATTCCTTCGATTGGGAGATCAATTTGGAGGGTTCTTGGGCTGATTTCATATCTTTGGCAGCAGGCCAACATATTTCCATCACTTCGAGCATTATTCCAGTCTGAAATTGCGTTATTTCTGGAGGGCAGTTTCAGCAGTGTCTTTTGTGGCTCTTTTTGGGAGTTTTCTTGTGATTGGAGGGTTGATCCTTCCATGGGGGAAGACCTTTGACCAGATCTACATCAAATCTATATTCTTATAGCCTTCTATACTCCTGTGTTTCAATTTGTAGTGATTCTTCAGTCTTATTGTTGAAGATCACCATTTGTATTTGGGTATATTCCTAGAAACCCTGCCCGGGTTCTCTAGATTTTGTATAAAGGAGACCAGATCTCAGTTCTTGAGCCATATTGTTTAATATAATATCAGATCTATTTGTCTCTGCTATTTATGTGTACAAATCCTCATTAGCTGCGCTATCTCTTTATGCAGTAATTTCATGTTGCAGTAGTTTTGGGGTTTTAGCCTTTTTTTAGCTATCCTAGGTGTGGGAGGTCTGTTTACCTCACCTAGTTGGATTTGTTTCTGATAAATTCTTGGATCTAGGTTGTATATTGTCAGCATTTCGTTTTTTGTAGCATATATTTCTGAAAATGCGTTTTTTATGCATGCATTGCTGAGCAATGCCATTTTGGGATATTACAATGGTATCAGAGCATAATCTTGGCTCAGCCTGTGAGTTCCAGCCATTATGCTATTAGAAGAATAAGAAGACAAAGAGAAGGAGCAAGATCAAAATGATGGAGAGAATAAGCTTTGTCTCATCACTTTTTAGATCTAGGAAGAACCTCTCCAATGAGGTTAAGCAGATGAAGGAGAAGAGATGCAATGAAACTCCTAGAGGGTTTCAAGAAGAGGAAGGACCATGTACTTCCTATTCTCAAAGAAGAGAAGACAAAATCCCTGAAGGACATTTGGAACCTGAGATCCTAAGTGAGTACCTTGCAGAATACAAATCTCAACCTAGAGCTTTCAAGGAGACTCTAGCGCTTCCTCAGTTTATCTAACTGAAAGAAGAAAGGAGGCCCTATAGCAATAGGATGATGAAAGGCAATAGATTTTTATTGTCTACTTTCGATGGATCATCCACATGTACAGCAAAGGCTTGGGAGATGAAGCTAGAGGCATTCTTCCTACTACATCTAGTGGTAGAAAGAGAAGCTATTGAGATCTCAGCGCTGCACCTAGAGGGTAAGGCAAGCACTTGGTGGTTCAGCCATGTGAGTCATGCAAGAGTATCTACTTTTGCAGATTTCACTCAAAGGGTGATCAAGAGATTTGATGAAGAGAAATCAGAGAAGGAGGAGCCCTCACCACCACTTGAGGAGACCTATACCAGCGCTGTCACAACCTTGGAGGAGAAGCCTTCAACATCAGCGGTTGGGGAAGCCAACACATTGGAGGAAGGGACTCTTACAGCCATACAAGATACTTCCAAATTTCACCAAGGTATGCCTAAGTTTCCATTACTTATCATTTCAGCAAATCTTATGGAGGGATATATACCATTACACACTGCTTATGTAGAACAAGAGAATTGCACTGCGCTGTGCAACCTTGAAATTCTCAAGGAAGGAATGAACCATCATCTTCATGTACCTTTGTTGAGTGGCACACAACACTTAAGGTTGGGGTGTGAACCTTTGGAGGATAAGATGAACCTTGTCCAAAACAATCTTGTACAGAACTACATGTTCATCTTTGAGTTGGAGTATGAGACAGCCATTACATCATTGGAGAGATTAACAGTGTTGTCAATAAGTAGCAATGAGGAGGTTTTGCTTTCAGCACCCTTGGATCTTTATGAATTCAAGGTGGTCATTGGTGAGAGATATTCTCTAGGAGGTCTCCAAGGAGTTGCAATTCAACATCCAATGAAATGCAAAAGGAGAAATCTGTTTTGGGAGGATGGTAGTCTTCATTGGAAGAATACCAAGAAAGCATGAGGGGAGGCACCCACATTTGGATGAATGGGTGTGGATGGTGAGCAAGAAGCTAGAAGGCTACTTGCAAATATATGACACCGAGCAGCAAGAGGCTTGGCTGCGTTGGCTACTCTTGAAAGAGTTTGGCCATCATATGACATATCCTCTTGCAAAGGATATGTGGGTGGAAGAAGTCTGGCAGGATACTTGCATCATAGGGCAGCAAGGAGTATGGATGCATTGTGTTGATATGACATTCTACATATCAATCATTATGTTTTCATCACATGATTTGTATGATGGAGGTGTGAAGAGGCAACAAAGGCTATTGTTGCTTTGGTTGTTCTTGGGAGAGCAAGGGCAGATTTGCTCTCACACTTTGCATAATGTTGCAGGAGTAGGAGATAGCACTATCATGGTGCAAAGGGGCTACTCCTTAGCCTTGGATGATCAAGGGGTACTTCCACTTTGGAAGGAATTTCCTATATGTAACAGCATTATGGGAGATGTCTTTGACAATTAGCATGTCAAAGAATGGAGCTATGAGTTGGCAGGAGCCTATTTACATAGGCCAACAGCGTTGTCACTTGGGAGCTGGGGTTTATTGATGGAGTATTCCCAAGATCACTTCCCATTTTATGCACTTGGTAGACAAGGAGGAGGAGAGAGAGATGTAATGGATGGAAACACCTATTACAAAGATATGATCTTCTTAACTTGGATTTCCAAGCATAAGAAGGGTGATCTTCATGCAGCATATGATTCATTCCTCTTCATGGAGTATATCATACCACTATGGAGGGCTTATTCATGGATCCATACATCTTCTTACTTCCAGTACGTGGTAAAAATCTTGTTTTTGCATTTATTGATTGTCTAACATAGCATTTGCATACTCTTACCATTTCTATTCAATGCATTGCTCCACAAGAGGGCAAGCTTTTCATTGAGCTCCATGGTCAACTTTGGGCCAAATTGTATGATGGAGACAGCCATCTTTTATGTGGCCTTGGGCAAGTGTTTCATTATTCTTCTATATATGCTCAGTTGCTTCACCAAGCCATTTACTATTCACTAGTCGATGTGATGACATACACAACTAGCCATTTTTCAAGAAACAACTTGCCCTATTATTTTCTGAAACAGCAGTTGGGAAAACTGCACTGTGACCACTTGGGAAACTGTTGGTACCTCTCAGCACTATATGAAACCTTCAGTATATTTCTCATTTGGATGCCATATGATGATCATGTCCTATTCATCATATATGGGAGGGTTTGGACCAGCTTGATTCACAACGTTGGAGAGGAGATCTTTGAAGATCTAGTCTTCATCTTGCCACTTGAGGAGGGTTTGGGCCAGCTTGATTCACAACGTTGGAGAGGAGATCTTTGAAGATCTAGTCTTCATCTTGCCACTTGAGGGCAACAGTATGGCAGCCCAAGATCAACAAATATTCTGCACTCATCATAAGTGGAGAGAAGGACAGCGTGGGGTAGGCCATTTTGTCTACCATGTTCAGATTTTCAGCCCACCTACATTGCAGGAGCCAAAGGTGGAAAAGAATTTTCAGGAGTTGCCATGTTGGGAGGTAACTCATTTTGTATGGATGATTGCTTGGAGATGGGAGATTCATGTGGGGATGGTAGATCCCAATTTATATCAGACCTCATGCCTCAAGAAGGCCTTTAAACAGCCCATTGTTGCCTCCATGGATATTTTACTTTTATATGATGATAGCTATTTGGGATACTCACCAAAAGCTAGCTTGCATACTTGGGAGGAACAATTTGGAGATGTATTGATGAGACAGCATCTTGATCCTTGGAGGAATTTATCATATGAGGATGCTACATGGGAAGAAGAGGAGGCTCTTCAGTTCTATCCTTGCAGTTGCTTGAGGACAAGCAACATTTGGGAGGGGAGGGCTGTAATATTCCAAAATTAGCACGCAGCTAATTGGAATATTGATTTTTGCTTCTTACACTTAGGAGATGAATAAATGGGTAAGGAGGCCCATACATTTCAGAAATAGAAATAAAATCCCTCTTGATGTGAAAAGGGATCATAAAAATAATTGGATCTAGCACTCTCATGTGTGAACAAGGCATAATGGATGTGGACAAAGTCAAGTTTGACCAAGTCAACAGCATTAATGTGGGAGGAGTGGATCACTAATACAAATAGCTCAATATGAATGAGGATTAGCCCAAACAACTATATGTGCGCTGGATTGAAGACCCTTAGGTGTGAAAAGAGCTGAAGCAGGTTGAAGAGGTTAACCTTGACCAAATCAAACAGCGATGTTATGGAGGAGTGGCATTGATGAAGGTACAGCGCAATTTTGGAGGGAGATTGATTGTGTGATGGTGGAAACCCTAATGAGTGGGACCCAAGGTGAGAAGGCTCACTTAGTTTATAAGGAAGAGGATGGCGACCATTTGAGGTTAGCTTATGAATGATATTTTGATGTGTCTGCTTAGACTTTGCTCTCTTCGGTTGTTTAGCTATGATTGTTGGTGCTGCTTAGCACTTGGTATTCCTGTTTAGGAATTCCATCTCTTCCCTTTGAGTAGCTCTTGGGAGAGACCTGATCTATCATTTCACACATCCGGCATTGGTGCCAAGCTTCAGCGTTCAGCTACAACATTATTTCTGCATAAGTATAATGTTGTGTTGCGGGGTGTTGCAGTGGAGGGTGGAGTACCCCACTTTCTGAGTTGGTTTTGCATAGGAGGAAGGATTCCTTCTATTGGGAGATCAGTTTGGAGGGTACTTGGGTTGATTTCAGATCTTTGGCAGCAGGCCAAAATATTTCCATCACTTACAGCGTTATTCCAGTCTGGAATTGCGTTATTTCTGGAGGGCAATTTCAGCAGTGCCTTTTGTGGCTCTTTTTGGGGGTTTTCCTATGATTGGAGGGTTGATCCTTCCATGGGGGAAGACCTTTGATCAGATCTGCATCAGATCTATATTCTTACAACCTTCTATACTCCTGTGCTTCAGTTTGTAGTGATTATTCAGTCTTATTGCTGAAGATCACCATTTGTATTTGGGTATATTCCTAGAAACCCTACCCAGGTTCTCTAGATTTTGTATAAAGGAGACTAGATCTCAGTTCTTGAGCCATATTGTTTAATATAATATCAGATCTATTTGTCTCTGCTATTTATGTGTACAAATCCTCATTAGCTGCGCTATCTCTTTATGCAGTAATTTCATGTTGCAGTAGTTTTGGGGTTTTAGCCTTTTTTTAGCTATCCTAGGTGTGGGAGGTCTGTTTACCTCACCTAGTTGGATTTGTTTCTGATAAATTCTTAGATCTAGGTTGTATATTGTCAAATCTAACTGTGCAAATTACATAGTAAATCGCACTCCTACTAAGATTTTAAAGAATATAACTCCAGAAGAAGCTTGGAGCTCAATCAAACCCGATCTAAGTCACTTTCGTGCTTTTGGAAGTGATGCTCGGGCCCATATTCCAGATGCGAAACATAAAGCCTTAGAACCTAAGAGTGAAAAATGTATTTTTGTTGGATATTCTGAAGATGTCAAAGGATATAGACTTCTTCAACCAAAATCCAAAAATATAATCATTAGAAGAGATGTAAGGTTTGATGAAAATATATCACCGCGCGAGCTCAGTTCGGCCGGGTGTGCCACCTTTGGCCTGGCGAGCTTGATTCGACATATGTGCCACCTCTCTCTCTCTCTTCTATTTTAATAGCATTCCTTCTAGTTCAGATGATGACAGTGAGGATGACAATCCTCCTCCAGCTCGTGAAATTGTTCCTTATACTCCACCACTTCCAAGATGGGTCCGCTCTACTCGAGATGCAGCAGGTTCTCTTGCAGGTGACCCTGCCGATTGACGACGTACACGTTCTCAGTTCGAAAGAGCTTCTTCCTTATTGGCTCAAGTTCCAAAAAACTTGATCCCGACACCTTTGAAGAAGCTTTCGATCATCTAGATTGGGATGAAGCTATGAATGAAGAATATCGTTCCTTATTTGCAAACTATACTTGGGACCTTGTTCCTCTTCCAAAAGGAAGAAAAATTATCAGATGTAGATGGGTTTACAAAATAAATTTTGGCCACGATGGAAGGGGATAGGCATAAAGCTCGTCTTGTTGCTAAAGGATTTTCACAAGTTGAAGGCATTGACTATACTGAAACCTTCTCCCTTGTTTCCAAAATGAATTCAATTCGCCTTGTTCTTTCCCTTGCTGCCTCCTTTAAATGGGAAGTCCATCAGATGGATGTTAAATCGTCTTCACAGGAGATTTGCATGAAGAAATCTACATGGAACAACCGTTTTATCCAAAAAGACCTTAAATTTTGTTTGTCGCCTCAGAAGTCTCTCTATGGTCTCAAACAAGCTCCTCGGGCTTGGTATGCCAAAGTGGATAGATTTTTCTTAGATAATGGCTTTTCTAGGTGTCATTCTGACAACACTGTCTACACCAAGAAAGTGGGTAATTCCTTCACCATCCTTGTTCTTTATGTTGATGATCTTATCCTTACTGGTAGTGATCCAAACCATATAAACCATGTGAAATCTAGCCTCAAAAAGAAGTTTGAAATGACAGACTTAGGACACTTGCATTATTTCCTTGGTCTTCAAGTCTTGCAATCCAAGGAAGGCATTACCCTCTCTCAGTCCAAGTATGCCTGTGATCTTCTACACCACTTTCACATGGAAGACTGTAAGCCTGGCCCTCCTCCCTTTCAGTCTGGAGTCAAGCTTTCAGTCAACTGTACTACCCCTGAAGTTGATGCTACCTTATACCGTCAACTTGTTGGTAAACTAATGTATCTAACCCATACTCGTCCTGACCTTTCCTTTGTCGTCGGTCTTATCGCTCGGTTTATGCACCAACCTCATGGAAGTCACTGGAAAGCAGCTAAAAGAATACTTCAATATATTCGAGGTACAGTTCAGTTCGGGATTCATTACAGTGCAAGAGCATCTCCCTTGTTGATCGGTTTCATTGATTTTGATTGGGATGGTGACCCTTATGATCGGAAGTCCACTGCAGGATATGTATTCACTCTTGGTTCAGGACCTATTACTTGGTCTTGTAAGAAACAAAGTGCCATCTCCCTTTCTTCAGCAGAAGTAGAGTATCGTGGAGCAGTTGAAGCTAGCAAGGAAGCCATGTGGCTTCGTCAGATCCTGTCTGAATTTCGTCTTCATCAGCAGCATCCAACTACACTTTGGTGTGATAATCAGAGTGCCATTCAGCTATGTAAAGATCCAGTTCAGCATCAGCATATGAAACACATTGAACTCCACATACACTTCATTAGAAAGCTCATTCATGATCGTGTTCTTGAAGTGCAGTGCTGTCCAACCAATGATCAGGTAGCCAATATCTTTACAAAGGCTCTCACAGAAGTGAAGTTTACCAAACTTCGATCCATGCTTGGAGTTCAGGAAAGTTGTCATTAAGGGGGGATAGGCTCTAATGCCTCCTTCCTTCTCTTATTGTGTCACTTTTGTAAATCCTTCAATCCTAACTTCGATCCATGCTTGGAGTTCAGGAAAGTTGTCATTAAGGGGGGATAGGCTCTAATGCCTCCTTCCTTCTCTTATTGTGTCACTTTTGTAAATCCTTCAATCCTATCCCAATTTGTTCTTAAGGGGGGATGTTAGGATATTTCAACACATAGGAAATAGGCTCCTTTTGTGTCACCTTTGTAAATCCTTCAATCCTATCCCAAGTTGTTCTTAAGGGTTAGGATATTCTGACACATAGGAAATAGTTAAGAATAACTTAGTCTAGTGTAGAGTTAGGTAAAGTGTGTTTCTTTACCATGTACATTTGTAACTTATAATCTGACGATCACGATTTGCAGTGATCCGACGGTTATCTCTCACCTCAGTATTAACGGCACTTGATCCGTGGCTTAACACCCGATTGGTCCATGATCTCTATTTAAAGAGCATGGAGGGTCATTTGTCTAGTAATCGTTTATGAGAGAAACATATGTAACTTTTCTTTTTATATTAATAAATTCCATGAAGTGGTCGCGTTGGCTCAGGGCGTGGACTGTTTCCCTCTTTGACAGTTTTAACCACGTGATTATACTAGTGTACTGATTTGTGATCTGTTTCTCAGCGGTGACCTTTGGTTCTTGATCTACGGAACTTACCTTGTAAATTCCTACAAATTTCGTTTTCTATAGCATATATTTCTGAAAATGTGTTTTTTATGCATGCATTGCTGAGCAGTCCCATTTTGGGATATTACAAACCGAGTGATGACCATAAGATAGAGGTAAGGCCCATGCTTGCCTTTTTCCCACGTGCTAATTTGTAAGTGGCGGCCATCTTTTGCATTTTGATTTTTCTTTTCTTTTTCTTTTGCCCATAATATGCTTTTTTCTTTTCTTTTACCTACATCAACCTCCCAAGGAACATTCCCAAACCCCACCCAATCCATGAGGCTTTTGGCTCCTTTTGTTGATCATACAATTTTCATAAGCCTTTTCTTGGTCTTATGTGCCATTGTAAGCCATTATCATTGTTTATTCCTTAAACCCTAGGCCATAAGTACTTTTGATAGGTCCCTTGGAGAGCATGCTATTCCTTGTCTAGTAAGCTTAAGCCTTGTCCTTGTCTAGTAACTTGAATAAGCCTATTCAGTCTCCTTTATAGGTTCCTTTAACAGTACACTTCTCCTTATTACACAGAATTGAACCTTGTTCTTAATCTGAGTACCTTGTCTGAGCTTATTCAATTGTCACCTTTGAACCATATACCAAGAATATTCGTTAGGTGACCTAAACCAAGAAGCCTACCTTGCGGTGAAAATCCACTAAAGAGCAGGAGGTGTTGTGTTGTAGTGACAGTGGGCCTCCACCTCATTATTGTCCCTTGGTCTAGTTATTGTCTTGTGAGCTCCCTTCACAAGACCTACTAGATTCTGAGGCAACAGGATGATCTTGACACTCTACACTTTTTCAATCTCCATCACACCTTGGCATGACATTTGGAACCCATAAAAGGGCATGACGTCAGCATTTATGAGGCTACGGCTCACACATGTGGGAATTTATGGCTTATTTTAGCATTGAGCTATTGGGTTGGCTTGTAACACAGAGTTTATTTCATGTCAAACTTGTTTTAGGGGCTTCTTAGGCTAAAATTAATTAAGGTAGACCTCATATAAATGGAGGTTGCCTCAGATTTGTTTCTCATCAACACTTGTGGAACATTTTCAGCCTCCTTGGAGGATTTCAGCCTAGATGAAGTGTCTTGTATTTTTGTGGAGATGTGATCTATTGTGGAAATTTTACTTCTTAGAGACAAGCTCTTGTTGTGGAGACATTATTTTGGGATAATAAAAGACTTCTTTGTTATGTATAAAATTATTCGTAGATTTGAATACTGTAGCAGTAAGACTTGTATGCTTGTTAACTTTGATAGCATAAATAGCTTTAATTATAAAAAATACACAAGATGTATTTATAATAATAATATTTTATTGATAAGATATATGACATGATTGAATGATTACAATGAGGTCCCGCTTTTATACCTATGCAGGTACCTTTTCACGAATGGGCATGTCTTTTAGACATGCCTTTTCATTAACCTAATGACTATTTAACATAATCCTAATTGATTAACTAGTAATTACATTTATTTGTATTTATTCCATTAATGACTATATTTAACACTTAAGTTATTAATTAGGTTCATAACATTGCCTCCTTCCTCGAAGAGCTTTGTCCTCAAAGCTATATTTGTTGGCATTTATCTTCATCTTTAATTGCTAATCATTTCAACTTATGAAATTTGACATGTTATCTTAACCTCGACAATTTCTTTCATTTTCCTTTCTACTTCCTTTTTTATTGCTTCTTTCCGATCAATTTCCTCTTGTGTTGGCGGGTCGACATGCGGGGGAGGGCCATACTCGAACAATAGTATGTGGGGTTCACTCGGTAAACGATAACCCAAATGCTTCCATCGACGATTGTGTTTGATTTGTAGGTTATCATATAATTCCTCATCTGTCAAACGTCTAGTGCCGGGATCCTTGTCATCAGCCCAGAACTCCTTTGGAATGACAACATATCTGTACATTCTAAGAGGACAACTTCGCTCCACTGATGTGCAATAGTGTACATAAGTTTTCCATCGTCTGAGTAATAGGAAGGTTCCATATTAAAGAAGTCACCATGCAAAACTTCACGTTCCGCATTATTCTGCTGCCGGTCCTTCGTGCCATCCTGCTGCTGCTCCATCTTGTCCTTGTGTATGCACTGAAAGAGGAGAGTTAAAACATGAGTAGCTGAAGAATAACCAAACTGCTCCTCTGCCCAGTGCAAACAAGAAGGTTTCCTCGACCCTCTGCAATGATGGGCAGCTACAGCTGCTGCCTGTGCATTTGCTCCAGGAAAACTCAGTAGATCAACTAAGCGCTTATCCACCTGAGGTGCAAAAGGAAGAACAAATGGTTCATTATCTGGATTGACAATCAGTCTTCCAACCAACTCTGCAGCAGCACAGTGCCAAGCTTTAACAGGTGACTCTAGCATACCCACGATTGCCTCAACGGCCCTCTTCTCAGTTATGGGAGCATGTGATGCCTTTGACGAACTGAAGATTCGCAAATTTACAAAGGGTGCCATGTTGACAATTGTCTCGATTGCATTTGTAACAAGTTCCTCGTCCTCAGTATCATGGTCTGCCATGCACTGAACAATTGTCTCAAGGAAATGCCGATGTTGAGCCATTGTTGTCTCATTATCTGGCATAAAGGAAAAATTGCGTATAACATTTGAAGCAGCAACAGCACATTGTTGTCTCTCTGCTCGACCCTTTTCATCAAGGTTGAACAATCCCTCTTCATCATACCACCAATCAGAACCCCTACTTTTAGTACCATCTCTTGTGTCCTCTGAAGTTAAAGCATCAGATACTGACCTGATGCGAGAAAGTGGATCATTTGGGCTTGTTATTTCATATTCAGGGTCTTTTCGAACATCCTCCTTTTCTTTAAAGGACAGCACTGTAAGAGTATTTAAGGCCCATGTCAGCTCACTCTTTAACCCACTCCGTAGCGCCATGACAATTCTTTTGTTGTTCTGGGTACTGTCAATGTTTACTTTATCGGTATCACTAACGGTTCTTGGAAGTGGACGAATGTTGGATGGTCCAGTTCCATAACTGCCTTCAAGAGCATTAATTGTTTCAGCGTTATCTGAACTGCACCCTATATAACTCTCATAATCTATATTGCCATTCTGCTCTTCATCAACGTGGGGAAACCCCAGATTTTCAATATAGCCTTCTTCCCATTTATTTTTATCTGCATCAGCATCATCTTTTTGTGTTTTTTTACTGTTGCTGGCTATGATATTTTTTGTGTAAAAGGCACATTTATGTGCTGTGAAATATTTATCACCACATTTCCAACATTTCCCTTCTTCTTTACTTTCAATATTAGTTGGTTGTTTTCCTTTATTACGCATTGGTGGGGGAATGTATTTAGTTGACTTCTCCATGGGTGTTTTATTTGATTTCCCTTTAGCATAACTCGCTGTCTTCTCATTATTACAGCATTTTTCATCTTTCTGTTTCTCATGATTTTCTTTTCTATTACGAGAAATTTTTTTAAAATCTGCAAAAAAAAAATTAAGACCTGCAGAAAATTCTGCAGATAACTTATCTAAGTGTTGAAGCTTTTCTTGAACTTTTCTAATCTTCTCAATTATTTTGGGTTTTTCACGTAATGGCACATTATATGGTAAACAATGTGCTCGGGCTTGTAAACTACGTTCGTAGGCTTGTAGAACAATGTTGTGTGCCATTGCTTCAACTTG
Organism: Pinus albicaulis; assembly: GCA_034641835.2. NCBI lineage: Eukaryota > Viridiplantae > Streptophyta > Pinopsida > Pinales > Pinaceae > Pinus > Pinus albicaulis. Next base: position 506,751,898 of record CM076575.1, on the reverse strand, counting down.
TCTTCAATATGGCTCCTTAATATGGCTCTGATACCACTGTAACAGCGGAAGTTCGTAGATTTGAATACTGTAGCAGTAAAACTTGTATGCTTGTTAACTTTGATAGTAGAAATAGCTTTAATTATAAAAAATACACAAGATGTATTTATAATAATAATATTTTATTGATAAGATATATGACATGATTGAATGATTACAATGAGGTCCCGCTTTTATACCGATGTAGGTACCTTTTCACGAATGGGCATGTCTTTTAGACATGCCTTTTCATTAACCTAATGACTATTTAACATAATCCTAATTGATTAACTAGTAATTACATTTATTTGTATTTATTCCATTAATGACTATATTTAACACTTAAGTTATGAATTAGGTTCATAACATTTCAGCCTAGATGAAGTGTCTTGTATTTTTGTGGAGATGTGATCTATTGTGGAAATTTTACTTCTTAGAGACAAGCTCTTGTTGTGGAGACATTATTTTGGGATAATAAAAGACTTCTTTGTTATGTATAAAATTATTGTAAATTATTGTACTAAATTAATTTCATTTTTAGATTAAGGAGCGAGATCAAAGATCATGCCCCTTCATGTAATGGCTCCTTAGTTGTATTTAAGACAGGGCCTCCCACATTTGTAAATCATCATTCAAGTTATTACTAAAAATATATATTTTTGTTCAATACTGAGCATAGTTTCTCCATCTAGTGTCAGAGCAAATTTAGTCCTCTGGCCAAGGTTTATTTTTGTTCAATACTGAGCATAGTTGCTCCATGTAGTATGAGAGCAGGTTTAGTCCTCTGGCCAAGGTTTTCAAGATCGTGCTAGATCGTTCCCTGTTTCGTTGTGTTTTGTCATTCATATTTTTCACGGTTCCTTTCCGTAGTGAACATTGTCGTCAAGACTTCCAACCAGTCGCCACATTTCCTTGCTTTGCACTGTACCATCCATCTTTCTGACGCCCTTGTTCTGTTGTTTCTGTCTTCCCCCCGCTGTTGTCATGCCTACCCTCTCGTTCCACGCAGTTTTTTTTCAATCCCAACGATCTGCCTGTCCGCTGTCATATTTCCCTGTGTCCGAACCTCTGTGTCCTCTCGTCAAGTCTGCCTCAACCGTCGTTCTATCCATCCACAGCCTTCTAGCACCAATACCCCTGACACCCTGTTCCTATCTGCCATCCCCGATATTACTCTGTGTCGTTCGTTCCTTGTCATCACGTGTTCCCTGACAACCCTGTTCACTCCCCGCCACAATTTTAAAGTCACGCCACGATTTTGCTTCAAAGTCACATCTGCTATCAAACGTCACGCATGTAGGTCAAACACTGAATAAGGCATTTCAAAAGCTTTCTTCATGACTTTATCCCCTCATAAAGTGAGAGCTAGGGTTTTGGAAAAAAATAATTTGTAACATCTATGAGATGAATAGAGGGGATGAAAAACACTTTCTCTTGCAGTTCCCAACCTATCAACACATTAGATCTAACTTTAAAAACATCTATAATAAAGCCAAACTTCATAAGTTGTTAACCCATAAAAATCAAACAAAATTTGGAATTTTCATCTTCAGTGTTATTTGATCACAAAAATAACAAGATAAATCAACGTTCATATTAGTGGACAATACTCATCATCATTATCAATATACCTAATATGATATACTAACATAGTAAATATATTGATTAATATCATTCTTATAAGTAGATTAATTGTTGAAATTTGGTTACCGGAGGACAGGTGGTTCCCTAAGGCTTTGATCTGTAGAAATTTTAAGACCCACTCCGATTTTCAGTTTCTCCTTATTTCTCCCATTAAGTTAAATGCCCATTCCCATAACCATACATTCAACAAGCTGGAAAAATAAATATTTTCTGAAAACACAAATTCGAAAAATTTCACAGTGCTGAAAATGCAGAAATAAAAACTCAGAAAATAAATCAGCCACACAGAGAAATTTGACACGCTGATTTTTTGTCAATATGACCCTGGAAAAACCCCCAACAACTCTTGGGGAAAACCAGTTTGAAATCTCTTCTTTATTTCTGGAAAATGCTTTTACAGAGAAGTGAAATATACAGGAAAAATTCCAGCAAACAATGTACAGACTTATCTCGTTTTCCATGCTTTACTCCACCTCGGAAAATGTGCCAAATCAGCAAAACAGTAAAAACAGAAATTTATTACAACAGGAGATAACAGCATTTAATGATGTACGTCCTCCTCAAAAACCGTGCCAGAACTGTATGGACTTCAGAGACAAGATGGGTGTGGTGAGGAACACCTTCCTCGGTAAGGAGGAGTGTTGAAATTTGGTTACCGAAGGACAAGTGGTTCCCTAAGGCTTTGATCTTTGGCCTAGGGAAAAGTGTCCAAAAAGAATTTAATTTTTCTCCTAAAGTGACTTTATAAGTTATAAAGTCAAATCTAATTTAAAAGTGACTTTAAGTAATAAAGTTACTAAGTCTAATTTTAAAGTGACTTTAATAAAGTCAATGTGAAATTAAAAAGTGAAAAGTGACTTTGGAAATAAATGACTAAGAGGGTCTTTATTAAAGTGGGGTGAATTAAAAAATAGAAAGTGAGATTTAAATGCACATTTAATCTCAGGCCTAGATCTAAAGCTATCTCAACCATTGGATTTAAAGATTCCCCAAAAGTCACTTAGGGTTAGGTTAAAGGAGGAAAAGGAGAGAAAAGATCATTCTGTCTGTCATAAGCAAATTGAGAAAAGAAGAAGAGAGAGCTGGAGAATTTCTTAGCTTGAGAAGGTGAAGGAGAAGAAGAGTTCAGTAGTCCGTATAGCAGCAAGAGGCTGCATGCTTTTCGAGGCAGCAATCCATATAGCAGCACTGTTTTCAAGGCAGATTTCCGTACAGCAGCTTGAGGCACAGTTTTCGAGGAGAGGAATAGCACAAAAATCGAGGAGAACGTACAGCAAGCTAAAGGCACAGATTTCGAGGTTCCTGGGCACAATTTCCGAGACAGCAAGCACGATTTTGAAAAGACTTTGTTGTACTTTTCCGTACAGTACGTACAGTGCGTACGACCTTACAACTAAGTATTGGGCACGAGTTTCAAGGCTGTTAACTGCTGTAATAAATTTCTGTTTTGAATATTTCGCTGATTTGGCACATTTTCCGAGGTGGAGGCAAGCACGGAAAACGAGATAAGTCTGTACATTGTTTGCTGGAATTTTCTTGTACATTTCACTTCTCTATAAAAGTATTTTCCAGAAATAAAGAAGAGCTTTCAAACTGGTTTTCCTCAAAAGTTGTAGGAGGTTTTTCCAGGGTCATATTGACTAAAAATCAACGTGTTAAATTTGTGTGTGGTTGATATTATTTTTCTGAGTTTTTATTTCTCCATTTTCACCACTGTGAAATTTCCAGAATTTGTGTTTTCAGAGAATATTTATTTTTTCAGCTTGTTGAATGTATGGTTATGGGAATGGGCATTTAACTATATGGGAGAAATAAAGAGAAACTGAAAACCGAAGTGGGTCTTAAAATTTCTACATTGATATGTTAGATTAATGACTCTCCAACATGACCAGTCCTCTTTAGGTCCATATAAGCTTAAACCATTCAATCATTGTAATGATCACTTTATATAGCAGTTATCATATTTTATCCTTCTTCGATCATATGGCTCTGTCCATTTTATTACGATATAATGACTTCTTATCAGTACCACCAACTATATCACAGACCTCTTATAGACATAGAAGCCATACACAAACTATGATTGGAATAAACCATTCACTCAAGCAATTAGTGCATAAATATGAAAACTTCTTAACTACAACATGATGACTTAACATACAAACATTTAATACAACTCAAAAGTGATAAAGTATTATTTTTAACAATAATGATGTTAGTGATCACATATAAAAGCCATTAAAAGAGAAAAGAAACTAGAAGACAATAAAACAGACAAAACTAGGGCTAACAAAGAAACACAAAAACATGTGGACTAGAAACATATTGAAGTTGATTAAAGTTCGTTGTGAATGTTAAAAATGAAAACTGTTCAAGTATAAGAAAAAGAGATGGGATGGAAGAAGAGATACCAGAGACATCAACAAAAACTTCTCCCTTATTGCGTCGATGTCGGCCTTGGCATAAAAGATATAGTAAGCCTAGGACCAAAATGAGAACTACTCCTCCTCCAATAGTACCGGCCAAAATTCCAATCTTTGATCTCTTTGAGGAACCTAGAAATAAATAAATGTAAAATATTAGATGGTATGAAAGGAATTGCTCAGTTTTAAAACAAAGGCAAGAAAGACACCATGTTCACAAACTATATTACAAAACATAAGACATTCAAAACCTGAATTTGAAGAGGGAGCTGAGGCACAAGGGTGTGGAGAACTTGCACTGCAATTAATATGATTACCACTAAAACTGCAAAACACAAACCAATCCTATTAATTCACATTCACATTGAAACAGTTTAGGCACACAACAACATTACTCACTCAGAGTTCTATCGCTCAGATCTATGAGCCATTTCAAGGATTTGGCAAGTCTTGGGGTTGTCCCATGTATTTGCTTTAATCAAATATGTAACAATTGATAACTTGAGAACCATACCCTGCTCCTGTAAATATCTGAGAGATCTATAGAGAAGTGATATTTCCAATTCATATGTCACCGATTCAACTTCTTGGTATAATAAAAGTAATTTACTTTTTATTATTTAACATGTCTTAAATTAGAGCTAATTTAATTTTAAAATTGATTCCACCTTATATTTATACAATATGAAATATATTTTGTGTTCTGAGTTGGCTGCATAAGGTACATTATTTTTATGTTCAAGTCCATGCTTGCAGAGATAGTGTTTTATTTTGTTAGAAGCATAATTAGATCCAAAAATGTTTCCACTTTGCAAAACGCATTCCATAAATTTATTTTCACACTAGCTAATTATTCCAAATTTCAACAATTTTGGAATTTTCTAGAGAAGAAAATGGCAACTAAACAAACAAATATCAAGATTGTCAGGATTCTTACAGTTATCCCTGAAGAACCTAAACCATCTTGATATTCTTGTAGCTTGCTGATGTATATACTGAAGAGGGTTGAGATAATAGACACCCTCTTGTAAGGACACTTAATATTGTCCATTGGAAACCTCTGTGATATCACTTCCACTGTAAACCTTAATGACACCTCTGCGGAGTTGTTTAAGTCATTAATGTCCCATACTGATCTTCTTATGTAACCTCATGGATGTGTTTTAGTAAAATAATTATGTCAGCCCATATATTTTATTATATTTTAGTAGATACTTCTTGCCTGTGAGTTCTATCTAAATAGAGGACTCATTGATCCAAAATTGAATTGAATGAAGACAAACTGAGGTAGAATCCACTAATGAAGTTCAATAAGTCCATTAACTAAAGGAGAACAAACCAAAAGAAGATCAACAATGAAGAAAATCAACTAGTTGTATTGACTAATGCTCGTATGTTTATAACATGAACAAAAAACCAAGTATTTTGGACAAATCAATGCTGACTGAAGAACTGGTGGGATGCCTTATCAACAGTACTGTGTCACTTTGGACAAGAGTCAACAAGGGGAATGTCTATGTGGCAATCATGGAGCATGGGCTTGTTGATGAGAGAGTTGGGATCATTACCTAAGGGAAGGCAACCATTGTGTACTTGAAAGGAGACATGGATATGAACAATCATGACTAACTTTTGCAGATGGCCCATAAGAAGGTGTAGCACACATTGGAGTCAAGTTTATCCAATTAGAAGATTGAGTAATTGACTATTCATCAGGTCTGTCAATTGTGTTTTGATTCATGTTATGATGTAATTCCTTCTCTCCAGTTCAGCTTGAAGGGGAATTATATCAATAGGGCCAACTCTATTTTGAGTTAGGTATCCATTAACCCACTCAAATTTGTATCTCGGGCACAACTGAACTTATATTCAACCTGGGTATCCACACACCCACTCCTAATAACATTTAGGCCATGTTACCCACCAAAAAGTGGGTAATCCAGGAGAGAATTTTTTCTCCTTGAATGGACAGCAAGCCAACAGCCCTATTGAGCAACACATGGCATGATGCTATAGATCCTCCACATATAGATTATAGATTCAGTCAAACTTCTTTCTCCCATCCAGCATTCATTCTTCAAGAAATATGGCTAATCTATCAGCAGGTACTTTAACCATATTGTAATCATGTGCTTTTACTTGATGTTTTGGGGCATACTAATATGAATCAAGGAGTAATCTGGATGATTGACCAATCTTGACTGTATTCTTGTTCCCTCACTTCACTTGAGAGGTTAGTCTTTGCCTATAGTCCAGTGGGACCGGTTACCCACCACCAATGGGTGACTTCATAGGAGAATCTCTACTAGATTTGTCTTCATCCAGCAGCTAGTAGCCCCTGACAGCGACTAGTGTAGTCAATATTGTGCCAGTTAATCTCCGTTCCGTGAGATAGTCATATGTCCCCTCACCTATATGTCAAGATTGTATGTTTGAAGGTGGGCCATCCAATCCTAAAGGTATGTCTTTCATTGTGCAATAGGGTGCTTATGCTTGTTTTTCCTAGGCACACTTGGGTATGAATTATTTGGTGACTTGGAAGGAGGAAGGTATTCGACTGTAGTCTTGTTTCCTCACCTTAAATGGGGGGTTAATCCTCAACCCTAGTCCTGTGGGATCTCCCCTACTAGCTTACAGCTTTAGGATGAGCACTACTTGGGAAACGTTGATTTTGGTAGCAAGGTCCCGTTTTCCCGTTCTACATTTTTCACTCCTCTCTGCACATTACATGCCTTATTTCGTCATTTTCCCTCTATGGGTCTGTTACCACTCAAACTAGCAGGGAGGGCTAAAAGGGACTCCTAAAGGGACAACTGCTAGATCAAGGGCAACGATGGAGACTTAGCCCACTGTCACCTTAGCTAAGACTCCCTACTATTTGCGGAGTTTCACCAATGGGAGGAGACCCACTATATAGGAGGTCACTTGTGAAGTATGGATCAACAAATGGATGTGAAGTGACTCCAATGATTCCTTCCCTAAAAGAAGATTAAGAATGAAGTTTGCTTGCTCTTCAAGCAAGGTACAAGGTTTCTTAGGGGAAGGAGGTGAGGATTTAAGGGCTAGGTTAAGGGAATGTGCCTCATAAAGGAGTTTCCCAATCCCTAAAATCCTTGCAAAACTTGGATTCCTGAGTTGTCTTAGAAGAATTGCCTTTGATGAGAAATGGGACCACACGGGACCAAGTGGACCCAGCCAAGGTAAAGGGGAGGGAGCTTAGCAACCGATGATGATCTTGACCTAAACAAGGAAGGGGAAAGGATCAAAACAAGAATTTCCACTATAATATTCCGAGTAGAAATAAACAACAATATAAAGCACATAAACAAAGACATACAGCAACTAGAGAGATATCATATGAAAAATAGACAATATGGAGAACGTTGAGCCATTTTATTAAATACTGAAAGATAAACTGAGTACAAAGGTCATCAGAATGATGGCACCTTGGCTTGCACTAGGCAAGCGTAGAAATACTCTCAGAATATAGCCCGGAATGGTTGCTCTCTCAGCGACTGAGTAATCTCCAGCGCTGTTGGTACTGCTGCTGTGTTGCTGCTACTTCTGGAATGAAAAGACTATTTGGGGTTGCTCCCCTCCTCGGAAAATTGTGAAACTTTGGGAATGGCCTCTCCACCCAATACCCAGAAAAGCCCAGAGAGCTTTCTGGAAATGGCTGACCTCCGAAAATGACTCCCTTGAGGCACTACGTTATCCCCAAAGAGAAACACTGACCCTGAATGGTCTGAAGCAAATAATGGCCTCCGTCTCTGCCAAAATGATGGAATAGGGAAGGGCTGACCCCTTTCCAACTCTCCCGGGCTGAATCCCATGATAAACCCTCAATCTGAAACCACCTCTTTCCAAGACTGCATCCTCCCTCTCACTGACTGCGCTATCTCTTCCAGTGAATGCTCCCAACTGTGGTTGCTGCAATTCTCTCCGGCAAAACAAGATGGGACTCCTCACCCGAGCAGGCACTCGAAGTCCCCCGGGGCTGAGGTTGGGATCTCCGCATGGAGACACACGATGTACTGAATAGTACATGTAGACTTTGCTCAACAGCAAGCGTGCTCAATGTCAAAAGACAAATAACAAAGATGCATAATCAGAATGAATGAAATGAGGAGACCCTCTCCCTTTTTATGCTTGGAGAGCCTTGCTCTCACCTAGGCCCCACCATCAACTGCGTTGTCTCCTTGAACCACGTTGTCCCTCTCTCTGCGCTGGCTTGGTCCCACACTACCCACGTTGTCCCTTTTCCCACGCTGCCACTTCAACCTCTAGGCCCCACGCTGCCAATCAGTGATGTCTCTCAAGTGACTTTAGGAAATACTTTTATCCTAAGTGTGAGTTAAGTGTCCCTCTTTACCCACTTTATTTATAACTTAACTTTGTTAAAGTAAAGTAGTCAAAATTAATATTTCCAATTAGCTATTGCTAATTGGGAATATTACAGTCCTCCTCGGAAAAACATTGCTTGTCCTCAAGCAACTGCAATGATGGATGCTGTAAAATCTTCTCACTCTCCCAGGTGGCATCCTCATCCGGTAGATTCCTCCATCTCACCAGGTACTCTCTGACTGTCCTGCACCGCAGTTGCCTCTCCCTAGTGTCAATAATGGCCTCCGATTGTAGCACCAGATGCCCCTCATCATCTGTGAGAGGAAGCTCCTCCATCGCAGTCACTTGTTGTCCCAGTGCCTTCTTCAGGCATGACACATGAAAATTGTTATGAATCCGGCTACCGGTGGGCAGCTCCAACTCATATGCAACCTCCCCAACTCTGCGTGTCACCTTGTATGGTCCATAAAAGCGGGGCTTGAGCTTTTCAACCCCCTTCTGCTTCAGCGTGGACTGCCGATATGGCTGCAACCATAGGTAGACCAAGTCCCCTACCTCGAACTGTCTCTCAACATGGCCCCTGTCGGCATACAGCTTCTGCTCATTCTGTGCTATAACCATGTTATCCTTGAGAGCTCGGAGTATATCCTGTCTCTCTTAGATCCAATCCTTGGCCCTAGGCACCTTGCTAGCACCAAATATCACGTCAACAAAAGATAAATCATGATACCCATTTAAAGCATAAAATGGTGACATACCAATGGACATGTGATGAGTGGTGTTGTAGTAGTACTCCCCCAAGTGCAACCATCATAACCATGCCTTCTGCTGCCCGCTGACATAGTTACGCAAGTAGCCTTCCAACCACTTGTTCACTATCTCTGTATGCCCATTCGTTTGTGGTTGGTAACTAGTACTTGGGGTCAACTTAGTGCCCACCAAACGGAAAAGCTCCTACCAAAACCCGCCCATGAAGCAGCTATCCCTGTCACTAACAATGGTCTTTGGGAGACCATGCAATCTGAAAACATCCCTGAAAAATAACTCCGCCACCTATGGTGCCGTGTAACGTGCTGATATGGTGAAGAAGTGTGTATATTTTGTTAGTCGGTCAACAACTACAAATATGCAATCCTTGCCCCGTACAATGGGCAACCCTGTGATGAAATCCATCGAAATGCTCTCCCATTTCCCCTCAGGTATGGGAAGAGGCTACGGTAACCCGGCTGGATGGTTCATCTGCCCCTTGTTGCGCTGGCAAGCTTCGCACTCCCTGACATGTTGGAGTACGTCCTCCTTGAGGCCCTTCCATGAGAACCTCTCCCTGATGGCCCTATAGGTCTTGGTGAACCCTCGATGGCCTGATAGTGGCAAATTGTGTGAGGCATGCAATATCTTCTCCTTGAGCTTGGAGCTCTCAGTCAAGAAGATCCTGTCCCTGTAGTAGATCACCTCATCCATCACTTGATACCTGTTATCTGTAACCTGTCCGTCCAAAACCTCACAGGAAAAACGGTCCTTGGAGTACTCTACCAGAAGTTGAGCCCTCCAGTCCGTATCCAAACTCATCAAGGACAACATTGGCAGTCTGCGTGAGAGTGCATCGGCCACCACGTTGTTCTTCCCCTTGACATACTCGATGTCAAAATCATAAGCTTGGATCTTGCTGACCCACTTTTGCTGCCTCTCCTGCAATTGTTTCTGCTCTAGAAAGAATCAAAGGTTGTTGTGGTCTGTCCTCACTCTGAACCTGTTCCCCACCAAGTACTGCCGAAACTTGGCCAATGCATGCATGATGGCCAACATCTCCTTGTCATATATAGCATACAACCTCTCATGTGGCAATAGCCTCCGGTTCTCGAAAGTTATGGAGTGGCCTCCCTGCATCAGAACTGCGCCTATCCCCTCCCCCGATCCATCACACTCCAGGACAAAGGACTGTGTAAAATCTGGCAATGCCAAAACCGAACAGCCGCTCATCACCTCCTTGAGCCTGTCGAAAGCCGTCTGCACTGTATCAGTCCAACTGAATGCCCCCTTTTTGGTAAGGTCTGTAAGGGGTGCAACAAGTTGGGAAAATCCCTTGACGAACTTTCGGTAGTAGGTGCAAATACCCACAAATCCCCGAAGTTCCATCACATTCTTCGGCTCTAGCCAATCCCTGATGGCCCTGATCTTCTCCTTGTGGACCCTCACTCCGTCCATCCCGATGATGTGCCCTAAGTAGAGCATCTCTGTCAGCCCAAACTCGCATTTGGAGAGCTTAGCATAAAATTGCTGCTCTTCCAAGATGCGCAATACAACCTCTATATGTTGGAGGTGCTCCTCCCATGTCCTGTTGTAAATCAAAATGTCCTCAAAAAACACTAACACACTTCCTCAAGTGACTGCGGAAGATGTGATTCATGCATGACTGAAATGAAGCTGGAGCATTGGTCAGCACAAAGGGCATCACCAAGAACTCAAAATGGTCGTAATGACACCTGAAAGCGGTCTTGGGAATATCCTGCTCCCTCACACGAATCTGATGGTACCCAGATCTCAAATCAATCTTTGAGAAGAACTTCGATCCCCTAAACTCATCCATCAACTCATCTATCCGTGAGATGGGGTATCGGTTCTTCATGGTGTTCTTGTTTAGGGCCTAGTAGTCAATACACATCCTCAATGTGTCGTCCTTCTTCCTCACCAATACCACTGAAGAAGCAAAGGGGCTAGTGCTAGAACAGATGTGCCCAAGAGCTAAGAGCTCGTGGATGGCCCTCTCAATCTCATCCCAATAGGCCTTAGGATGCCTATAGGGTGTGGTGATAATAGCCTAGATGCCCTGCTCCAGCTCAATCATGTGCTCAAATCCCCGATCTAGCAGCTGCCCTGGTGGTATCTCTCCAAAAACAGTGGCATACCTGTCTAGAATGGACTATACATCTAGGTGTACGGCCTGCCCTGTAGATCCTGCCTCTGAAACATGCAACTCCACCGCCCACTCTATGTCTCCCTTCTGGAAATCTGCCTCCATTCGGTGTGCTGAAACTGTCTGTGGCGAGTAAGTGTGCATACCCGAATCATCTCGTGCTTCCCGGTCTTCTTGTCATTCCACTCCATCTCCAAGGCCTCCCAATCTATGGTGACCTTCCCCAGCGTGATCAGCCACTGCACTCCCAGTATCAAGTTGATGTCTAGAATGTTCACCACGAAGAAGTGATCGGTCAGGGTGTAAGTCCCCATCGTCACTGCCAAGGCTGGGACATATCTGGCACACTGCATGGTTTGGTCACCTAGAACCAGTACCGAAAATCCATCAAAACTCTCCACTGGTATGCCCCTCTGCTCTACCAATTGTGCATCAATAAAATAGTGGGTAGCCCCACTGTCCACTAATACCGAAACACGTTGTCCCCGCACTATGCCTCGGACACACAGTGTCAAGTATTTGGGAACTCCTCGCAAAGATGCAAGGGCTCGCCCGGTAGGTGAAAAGGCTGCACCTCCCGCTCCTAGTGGTGGAGGTGGCAGATGATCCCCTTTGCGCTATACTGTTGCCCCCTGCCTCTTCTCCTTATACTCCTCTTCCCCGCTACTGTCGGAGAAGACCTCAATATAGTGTGCCTTCCCTACGGCACAACGGTGTCCTGATGCCCATGGCTCCTGGCATGTGAAACATAGCCTCTTCCGCCTCAGATCTCTCCTAGTATCGTCATCCAAAGGCCCTCTGCTCTGGTTCCCCTTTGGAGGAGGAACCCTCATATCCTTCCCCTTCGGCTGAAATGTCGGTCTCTGGGGGAAAGGAGCTCTAGTCCGAGGTAGTGCATCCTGCAAGTCCCCGGTCCTCCCAACTGCGTCATGCAGTGTAGCTAGCCTAGTCGACCGGACTAACCCCCTAAGAGGCTCTGTCAATCCGTCAATGAACATATAGATCATCCGGGTTGTGGATAAATCAGGAACCATCACGAAAAGTCTCAAGAACTCTGAAATGTATGTGTCCGGACTCTCGGTCTGCTTGAGCTTAGTCAACTCAACAAAGTGCTCCTTTGGATCCCTCCGATCAAATTGCTCTATCACCCTCCATGTAAACTCGGCATATGTTGTCACTCCTGAGTGCCCCAGTGTAGCCATCCCGTGAAACCACCAGTCATGGGCCTCGCCCTCCAAGTGCAGCGCTGCCACCTTGATGGCCTTTGTCTCTGCCATCTGGTTAAGCTGGAAATATATATCCAACTTCTCCACCCAAGCCTTCGCCGAACACTTGGATGATCCGTCAAATGTCGGCAGGTAGAATCTGCCTATAGTGCGCTGCATATCCCCATCATGTGAATGTTTGTTCCCCCTGTGATGGTTGCGGCGTCTGCTGTCTCGCCAGAGCTGGACAAAGTCATGGAATGTGAGGGCATCTTTGAACTCCTAACCGTAGGACTAATACTCAGCAAAGTAATCTCCCATGTGGGCCGATTCCTGCTCCTGCTGTGTTCCTGCCCCAGTGTCTGCGGCAGGAAATGTAGGCATCATGGAACGTGGAGGTGTGTGTGATGCCATCTGCTGCGCTGTGATGTGCTCCTACAAATGATGGGATGTGCTCCAGCCCTCTCCGATGTTAAACACCTTGGGGTCTCACGCTGTCTAGACTCCGTTGTGAATCTCTGTCCCATCTCTTCTATCTGTCTCGACAAGTCCTGCACTGATTTGAGGAGAAGTTCTCCGAACTCCTTCCCGACATCTCTCTACTCCGCCATTGGTTCCTCCTCCTTTGCCTCCACTAATGGAACGTAGTCACCTTCCTCGAAAGTGCTTTCTAACCTCCGCTCCTGGTCTCTATACTTCCTCCCTCAGTAACAGATTCTGGGTTTCTCTACTAGTGACATAGACAATCTACTACACAGGCTGAGCCAAGTCTATGAGCTCTAATCCCACTGTAATATTCCAAGTAGGAATAAACAGCAATATAAAGCACATAAACAAAGACATACAGCAACTAGAGAGATATCATATGAAAAATAGACAATATGGAGAACGCTGAGCCATTTTATTAAATACTGAAAGATAAAATGAATACAAAGTTGATCAGAATGATGGCACCTTGGCTTGCACTAGGCAAGCGTAGAAATACTCTCAGAATATAGCCCGGAATGGCTGCTCTCTCAGTGACTGCGTAATCTCTAGTGCTGTTGGTACTGTTGTTGTGTTGCTGCTACTTTTGGAATGAAAAGACTATTTGGGGCTGCTCCCCTCCTCGGAAAATTGTGAAACTTTGGGAATGGCCTCTCCACCCAATACCCAAAAAAGCCCAAAGAGCTTTCTGGAAATGGCTGACCTCCGAAAATGACTCCCTTGAGGCACTATGCTATCCCCAAAGAGAAATGCTAACCCTAAATGATCTGATGCAAATAATGGCCTTCGTCTCTGCCAAAATGATGGAATAGGGAAGGGCTGACCCATTTCCAACTCTCCCGGGCTGAATCCCATGATAAACTCTCAATCTGGAACCACCTCCTTCCAAGACTGCGTACTCCCTCTCACTGACTGCGCTATCTCTTCCAGTGAATGCTCCCAACTGTGGTTGCTGCAATTCTCTCCGACAAAACAAGATGGGACTCCTCACCCGAGTAGGCACTCGAAGTCCACTGGGGTTGAGGTTGGGATCTCCGCACGGAGACACCCAATGTACTGAACAGTACGTGTAGACTTTGCTCAACAGCAAGCGTGCTCAATGTCAAAAGACAAATAACAAAGATGCATAATCAAAATGAATGAAATGAGGAGACCCTCTCCCTTTTTATGCTTGGAGAGCCTTGCTCTCACCTAGGCCCCACCATCAACTGCGTTGTCTCCTTGAGCCACGTTGTCCCTCTCTCTCTGCGCTGGCTTGGTCCCACATTGCCCACGCTGCCACTTTTTTTACGCTGCCACTTCGCCCTCTAGGCCCCACGCTGCCAATTAGACATGTCTCTCAAGTGACTTTAGGAAATACTTTTATCCTAAGTGTGAGTTAAGTGTCCCTCTTCACCCACTTTATTTATAACTTAACTTTATTAAAGTAAAGTAGTCAAAATTAATATTTCCAATTAACTATTGCTAATTGGGAATATTACATCCACTTAAAGGTGTCAAATTCATCCTTATGAGGTACTAACCTAGGGAACACCAAGGCAAAGTTTGATCTCAGAGCTAGGGTTTGGTGTCCCTCTTCACCCACTTTATTTATAACTTAACTTTATTAAAGTAAAGTAGTCAAAATTAATATTTCCAATTATTGCTAATTGGGAATATTACATCCACTTAAAGGTGTCAAATTCATCCTATGAGGTACTAGCCTAGGGAACACCAAGGCAAAGTTTGATCTCAGAGCTAGGGCTTGGGATATCTTGCAATCCCACCGTCGAAATTTCTTCAAATTGGGAGGAGACCTTGAGGACACACCAGTGCATTAGAGGCATAGGAGATCGAACTTTTTCTATGGCTACTTTGTCGGGAAAGTGATGCATTAGGTGACCCAGTGTGACTATACTTAGAAAAGAGGGGGAAAAGGTGAAGAAAAGGTTGTAAGGTAATCACCTGATGATGGACCAATGCCTAATTCCTTTTGGGGATATGAAGTCAAGAAGAATCGTGAAGAAGGATTGTGTTTCTAGCTCAAGGAGGCTCTAAGGGCAACTTCGTCCAACATTAGGGCAAAAAGAAAGTGACCTTAAGGCGTTTATACTTCGCTTGCAAATGAAAATGGCTTGTCAAGATAATTTTGACCTCTAGGACAATTCATTCAACAAAGATGGTCCATACATAGAGATATGCTATATAGAAACATAATTGCACAATGAAGCAGTAAATGCATGCAGCAATTAGCCCTAAAATAGTGAAAATCCCATGATCGAAGTATGAAGAAAATTAAAAGAAAATAGCATCAATATTGTACTTACATGTAAGAGAATATATCCAACCATCAATACATTTGCCAATAAAGAAGCTCCAAAATAACAAAATCCAATCCAAACATCAAAATTCATCCATGTTCCAATTCGTCTTCCAAGAAGGAAATATGAAGCTATCAAGAGAGAGAATGAACGAAATCAAGTGATGATATTCAAGTCACTCATATTTATACACTAATTTGGAGTTCGACTTACCTAATTGGGCCTACATTAGCCCCTAGAATAAAATAATGTGCAAAGTAACTAACTTTTGGTGACAATCCCACCAAATTAGCTTGCACATAAAATAATAAGCCACTCAAAAGGTCAAATGATAAACTATGCATGTCGTTGGGCCCTCCAAGAGGCCTGATGAGGTCCATAAGTGCCATAATGATGAATAGGACTCTAAAAAGTGATGGACAAGGGGGTGGCCCATTGTTCTCCAAACAATAAACTTTTGGTGCTCCCAGTGGGTCTGGAGGCACACCAATAACCTCATGGGTCTCCAAGTAAGTCAAAGATGCATGTAGACCATCTGTGAGGGCTCAGATGATGGAATAAATGATGCCACATAAGTGCATAAGTCCCGGGTCACCTTCCAAGTGTATGGTGCAATTGTGGGGCCGACTAGGCATGGTGTACCATGTGCATATTCCTCATCCAATAGGTGGATCTCAAGCAATTTTTGAATATCTCTGGGATCCATGGAATGTTGTCTACTGTTGTGGATGCCCATGGCTCTCTACACACACCCTACATGTGCCAATGTAGCCCGCTGGAGAGTTAGGGCCCCATACAGGGAGACCAAACTCAGGATGGGCACCATCTGCAATCCTGCATAAGATCGAATGCATCCCCTAGCCCTCCAACACAACAATTCATTAAAGTAATCAAGTAGAGGAGCTTACAAACCATGGACAACAAGTGGACACTTCACAATGGCATGCCTTTCCATAGTGGGCTTTGGCATGTGCTAATGTCTCTAAGCTCCAAAGGGAGTTAACAAGGGACCTTATTAGGTGGTTTCTAACTTTAGAGGGGATAGTATGTGTTGGAAATATTGTCATTGATGGCAAAGGAGCAGCACCAGAATTATCATTAAGGACAAAGAAGCAGATCAGGATCAACTCAAGTATAGAGGAGCTATAAAGCAAAGAAGGCAAAAGTACAGTGGAAGAGAAGAAAGGAGGAAGAGGAGCACCAAAGTGCCAAAGGAGCAACATTAGAGGCAAAGGAGTAAGGCAAAGGAGCAGCAAAGAGGCATGGATCAACACCAAAATTATCATTAAGGTAAAGGAGTAGAGAGGAGCAGTAAAAAGGCTAGGAGCAGCATTAGAAACTTTATCAAGGAGCAAAGGCAACAAAGGCACGAAGTTTGGGTCGAGTCGTGCAAGAGTGGGCAGAATCGTGAACGTGCGAAGACAACTAATGAACGCGTTCAACTAGTGGAGAAAGTTGTGAACGTGCGAACAGAGTCGGGCTAGTTTGCGTTCAGAACAATGCACGAAGGCGCGTGCAACACGTGCAGTTTTGCGGGCAGAGTCTGGTAAATTTTTAGAAAAACATGTTCAGAACAGTTTTCGACGAAGATATCGCAAATCGCAATCGCAACAGAAGGTCTAATCGCATATCGCAAATCGCAGTGGAAGGAGTATCACAAAACAGTAGAGACACGGAAATTGCGAAATGTGAAGTGCGGGAGATGACGTGGCGATGACGTGGCAGTAACGTGGCATGATGACATGGAGATGACGTGGACCTGGCCCACATATCGCACATCACAAGCTCAGGAGTGTAAGTTCTCAAGAATCATGTTAAAATGTCGAAGTGCGAAATGCGATAAGAGTATTGGATGCGATAAGCTTCAAAGCTAAATTCTAAAGGATTTAAAGTCGGACTCTGGGACCCAATCGCATATCACACATCGCAAGCTCAGAAGGGGTAACACTCATGAATCACATTGAAACACCGAAATGCGAAGTGCGATAACAACCCGGACATGATACCTTTCAAAGTTTAAAAACTAAAGATTTTAAAATCCGGCCTGGGACCCATTCCAATATCGCAAATCACAAGATCAGAAGGGTGAAGATCATAAGAACAAAGTTGAATCGCTGAAATGCGAAATGCGATATGAGAAAGGACGCGATGCATTTTCAAATGTAAATTCTAATATATTTCAGGTCTGGTGTTAGGTGTATTTCCTTAAGAAATCGCATCGGGAGAACGAAAGGCATCTATAACATATAATACATAGGATCGCCGAAATGCGATAAGAGTACTGGACGCGATGTAGTTTCAAAGCAAAAGTCTAAAGGATTTCAAATCCAGAGGTATAAGGTTTCCCTTTGAGAAATCGCATCAGGGTTTGGAAGAGTTATGCATAACAAGAAACACATGCGAACGCCGAAATGTGAAGTGCAATAATGAAGCGGACGCGATGCATATCAACGCTGAAGCCTAATGGATTTCAAGTCTGGGAGTATGGGTTTTCCCTTTGTTAAATCGCATCGGAGAGCAAAGGAGGATTATAACGTAAAACAAAGGAAACATCGAAATGCGATAAGTGACCGGACGCGATATCGTACATAGGTAAATATTAATATATTTCAGGTCCAGGTTTAATGTTGTTACGCTTGTTTACAAAGAAGTAAAGTTGAACGAAGAGTTGACTCGGGTGTACAAAAAGGAAAACCTGAAGGAAAGAAAAGACTCAGGTAAGTAAAAATACCCAACCTTATGCAGAACAGTGTTGCATGCGGTTGCGACAGTGAGTTAAAAGGAAAGGTTAAATGCAAGAGGAAAGAAACGGGCAAGTGACCCGATACTCATGCAAGGTTAGTGCGGTCGTTTAATAACAAAGTCTAAACGCAACAGAAGGAGACTCTAGTAAGTGACTCGACACAGAGCAAAGGGGCAGGTGAAGGCTGAATGCTACAGGCACGAGCAGAAGAGGCAAAGTCGGGAAAAAGGAGCATATGGTGGCACTGTTAGAAACGCAACAGCTGGGTCGAGTAGGGCCAAAAAGATAGTTATGCAGAACTGTGTTGAATGTAACAGCAAAAGCAGAAAAGACTCTGACAGCAGCAGAAAAGACAAATGCACAGGGAGCAAAGAGCTGAGAGGGATGAGTGAATATTGTTTTAAATGTAAATGTATTAATTAATTTTTATTGTTTGTGATGCATAGGCAAGTCTCCATAGGCATAGGCAAAACTCCATGAGTGTTGTAATGATTATTTCTAACGTAGTACCTGAACAGAAGAATGAGGAATCGAATGGGTGGAAGGCATAGGGTTAGGCCTATTCACTTAGTATTCCCTGTAGAATGCAAATAGTCAGGGAGTTATCTGTATAAGAGATGCAATATCAGTGTGGATAGAAGGTTAGAAAGTTGTTGAATGGAAGAGAGCAGAAGAATGTAAGAGAGCTGCAAAAGGTTAGAGAGCGGAAGAACCAGAGAAAGTTGATAGATATGTTGCACACATCAAGAGCTGATATGAAGCAGAAATGAAGGCAGAAAGGCAGCAGTGAAGGAGGAGGATAACCGAGCTGATATCCAGGTAAATCAGCATATGATTTTTATTGTAGTGTGAGGGAGTTGAAGCTTCCATATCAAGTTGTAGCTTGATAGATGTCCAATTGGCGCTGGTTGAGGTAGGAGCCTCCTGTGAGTTGTAGCCTGCAAAAAATACATGGGAGTTGGTGCTTCCGTTTCAAGTTGCAGCTTGATAAAATTCCAGTTGGAGCTGGGTGAGGTAAGAGCCTCTTGTCAGTTGTAGCCTACAGAAAATTTATGGGAGTTGGAGCTTCCTTGCAAGTTGTAGCTTGCAGAAACTGAGGTAGTAGCCACCTGTAGGTAGGTGTCTGCAGAAAATCAGTTGTGAGAGGGTGTAGGAGCTTGCCTTTGCATCACAACAATAATATTGATGTGATGTTTTAATCTGCTTAATTACTTGTTGTCCACACATTCAGTTTGTTGATTCATTATGTATTAAGCTGCTTATAAAATAGGTAGTTAATGGGTGTAAAGGAAAGAGTTTTAAATGTCCATGAATGTACTAAACTGATTCACCACCCCCCCCCCCTCTCAGCTTAGCTAAGGGTTCACTAATTGGTATCGGAGCAAGTTCCTTCAGTATCAGTCTAACAACTGGAAGGAGGTCCTAAGTCCCCAATATGGCTAGTCTAGAATGAAGCTTTACAAAAAAAAGCCCCTCTATTTACCGGCACAAATTATGCTTTCTGGAAAATAAGAATGAAGACATACTTAATGTCTCTAGGAATAGAGGTCTGGGTTGTTGTGGAAGAAAAATATGCACCAAAGGAAACTAACACTGAGAAAGAAGCCAAACAAAATTTCATAGCTAATGCAAAAGCAATGAATCCAGTCTTGAGCAGTCTGAGTGAGTCAGAATTTATCAAAGTAATGCACAGTAAGACTGCCAAAGAAATCTAGGATACATTAGAAAATATTCATGAGGGAGATACAAAGGTGAAGATGGCCAAACTACAAGCACATAGAACTCAGTTTGAAAACTTAAAAATGAATGAAGATGAAGATATAGCTGCATTCTTCTTAAGAGTTGCAAAAGTTGTGAATATCATGATAGGCCTAGGAGAAGAAATTAAAGAAAGTGTTGTAGTACAAAAATTATTGAGATCTCTACCACCCAGGTTTAACCCTAAGGTTTCTGCCATAGAAGAAACAACAAACTGGGAAACCTTGACCAGGAACCAATTACTTGGCAACCTAACAGCATATGAGATGAGACTTCCTAAAAGGAAGTCAAACATGAGGGAGGTTGCCTTTAAAGCAGACAAGTGCATAGAAGAGAAGGAAGATACATGCTCATGCTCTGATGAAGAAGAAGCCAAATTTGTTAGAAAACTGGACAGAGGCACAGGTAAGTATAAAGGTAAACTTCCATTCAAGTGCTTTAATTGTGGAAAAGTGGGCCACTATGCCTCAAAATGTCCCAATCAAATAACAGAGAATCAGGCTAAAAGGAAAGAGAAAAGCAGCTCCTATAATATGCATAAAGGGAAGGAATTTAAGAGAAAAACCTTTTTTGTCGAGCAAGATAGTAGTCCATCTGAAAGCTCAGATGAATCCCCTGATAAAGATGAAATCTCAGAATTCGCACTAATGGGTATGAATGATCTTGAAGATGATCTCCTAGAATATGAAGAAGAAGGTGAGGTAGACCTTGAGGGGGAGTTGGTGAGTTTCCTAAAGGAAATTGATAGACTAAAGCTCAAGACTAGAAAGCAGAAGGAAATCCTTCTGAAATATGTTAACGAAGAACCAAACTTTGAAGATTTTATTAAGTTGAAGATTGAACTAGAAGAAGTAAGGAGAGTAGAAGACATTCTGCTGCAGCAAATAAGAGAGAAAAGTCAGGAATGTGGAAGATTGGAAGAAGAGATTGTGAGTTTGAGGAAGAAATTGGAAAAAGCTCAAATTGTTTTAACAATGAACATTCAGCAATTAAAAGGTGTTGAACAATTGGACAGGATATTGAATGCATAAAGATCTCTTGTAAAGGTTGGGATAGGATATGAAGGAGAATCCAGCAAGTCGAAGGCAGAGGATAAGAAAGCTATTACTTTTGTGAAAGTTGTAATAAAAGAAAATGATAACTCTCATCAATCTAAGATTATTTCAGCTAGAAGATTGATAGAAGAAAGGAGCAAGTTGTGTAAGCAACTCGAACATGAGATTGCCTCCATGGAGAACTCAGAGAAGGCAGACATTGAAAGGGATGATGAAGCAGCTCAAAAAGGATCCACAAAAGCAGAAGCCAGCAAGAACTTGATGTGTAATGAAACAAATAGAAACAAGCAGCAACATCAAGAGACAAAGAATGAGAGGAAGAAGCAAGCAGTTGCAAAAAGCTCAATTGTTCCTGAAGATCAATTATACAAGTTCAGAAGATCTCAAAGGAAGTTTTTTCCTCTTGTGAAAAATATCACATGTTTCTCTTGTCATAAACTAGGACATATTGCAGCACTTTGTAAGACATGGCATATCAACTTTAACCAGCAAAAGATGCAGCAAAAGAGAAGACCCCCTCAAGCAAGAAAATGGAAAAGACAATCTTTCACCAAGTACACAAATCATTTTTGTGGCTATTGTTATTCATGCAATGACCTTGGACATGTAGCAGCTCAATGTAAGACAAAGCAAATCAAGTTTAACTAGCAAAAGATGCAGCAAATGAAAAGATTACCTCAAGCAAACAAATGGAAAGGACAACCTTTCACCAGGTACATAAATCATTTCCAAGGCTACTATTATTCATGCAATGAATTTGGACATAAATCTGTTGAATGTAAACTATGTTCAAAACGGAGCACATAATGTTATACATCAGCTCAAACATACCTAGGTAAAATAAGATGTTATGTATGCCACAAGCTTGGACACAAAGCAAATGACTACAGGCTGCCATATACATTAAAGGATTCTAGACAGATGATGAAACCAAATCAAATCAGACCAAACTATGAATCAATAGAAGATGCAGATATTATGAGGAACCCTAACAAAGTATGGAAGAAGAAGAAAAAGGGGGAGCCTATTACTTCAATAACATAATGAATCCATCATAGTCTTAGGGGGAGCTGCTCCAGGACGCAACGCAGATATCCAATCAGTGATAGACAAGAAGCAACATCCCAAGGGGAGAACAGTACATAAAAAGTCCCCATAAGAGTTGTCAGAGAAGAGTTGCTTGGAATAAGAACAGCTAAAAGTTTAGGAAGGGAAAGGACATTTCCTCTGGCAGAGAACTATAGAGGAAGAAGGACACCTGAAACATTCAATAGCCAACAGGTTGATGGAAGAAGAGAAAGCAGTAAGCAGCCATGGTGGTAAAGGGAACATCAGTCATGAACTTGGAAACTAAGAGGATGATTACACTGTGTGTCTCATTGCAAATGTTGCTAATGAAACAAAATTCTTTTAAGAAGGATGAATAAGAAAAACGTTATTATCATTATATCATTACAAATATCCATCCCAAGTGTGATTATTGGAGCAGTGGTATGATACAAGTCCTCAGGATCAGAATATTATGGTATGCATCATGGTGGTGGTATGGTAGAAATACATCAAGGAAGTAGTCCCAGCGTTATCAGCATTAAAATATGTGTGGATTAAGTTCTGGTTGCTCTGATTAGTGCAAAGTATCTTCTAGTTGCAAATGCTGGAAAATGTCGAGCTGCGTTATCAAAGCATGGAAAGGTCAATAAAATGTCAAAGCATCATTATCTTATGTCCGTTGATGTGTTATATTAAGCGTTGAAGAATCACGTAGTCTTGGATATGAATGTCCGCCTTTTCAAGTCAATATTGATATACTTTCAAGGCCTCTTTCTTAAGTCATCCATAAGCTTGTTGAACTCTTTTTGATGAAACTTCAAGTAGCCAAATTGAAGATGTTTCCCGAAGACATGGTGATAGAATAGTTGAAGTGTTTGAAGTATGATGGGTTAGTTGTGTTAATCTTACTATTGAAGGTCAAGAGTCTATTATTGATTCATCTGAAACTGTAATGAATAAAATATTATAAATAATGATTAATTAGTTAATTAATAATTAGGTTGAAGAGGCATGTCTAATGGACATGACCCTTCGTGAAGAGGCACCTGCCTAGGTATATAAGCAAGCCTCATTTGTAACAACAATCATCAATCATCAATTCATTTTTCATACCTTTTATATAATAATATTTGTATCCTCGTGGATATTTTCATATTCCAAGTCTTTTGGAGTATTAAACTTGAGAAGGAACTTTGTTCACTTCAATTGGTATCAGAGGAGTTCGATCTTCTGGCCGCTCGCGCTGCACAAAGCCACGCTCTCCGATCCATGTCCTTGACCATCAAATTAGTCAATATTGTTGTCATCGTGAGTGAAGCATTCACTACAGCTTTTGGAGTTTCTTCGTTGTTGTTCGTCAGAGGCCCTTGGCCATTTAAAAAAAAAAAAAAAGAATAAAAAATGTTACAAAAAAATATAAAATAGAGGAAAAAAATATATTAGAAAAAATAAAGAAAGAGAAATTAAATTGGAAAAGAAAATATATATAATACAACATATAATATATATATATATATATATAAAGACAATAAAAAAAGGGCACTTATACAAAAAAAAGGGACTAAATAATATCCACGCCACACCTCATGCAACAGCCACCGATGTCCGAACAACCACCATCCGGGCCTCTTTCAGTGCACCCGACCGAGCACTGTCTACACCCCTTTCAAACCACCACTATTGTTGCCACCTTTAGTCTGCACCAACATGCAATTGAACTGCTCTGCCGCCGCTCCACTGACCCCGCCTCCAACGCTGCTGCCTTTCCGCCGGATCCCACTCGTTCTATGTACGCATCCACTGCCATAGAAATTTCCAACCACTAGCATTTTCCACAATCGCTGCACAATATCACAGCATTTTCGTTGATCCACCATGCCACAGTGCCCCGTTCCACCTTCCGCACAACACCAGCAATCACCAATCGCCACAATTCACCTCGGCTCCCCATTGCCGATGTCCGAACAACCACCATCCGGGCCTCTTTCAGTGCACCCGACCGAGCACTGTCTACACCCCTTTCAAACCACCACTATTGTTGCCACCTTTAGTCTGCACCAACATGCAATTGAACTGCTCTGCCGCCGCTCCACTGACCCCGCCTCCAACGCTGCTGCCTTTCCGCCGGATCCCACTCGTTCTATGTACGCATCCACTGCCATAGAAATTTCCAACCACTAGCATTTTCCACAATCGCTGCACAATATCACAGCATTTTCGTTGATCCACCATGCCACAGTGCCCCGTTCCACCTTCCGCACAGCCCTGCAACCAATCCAACGCTGCCACAGTCTTCCCTGGCTCCCCATTGAACGTTGCCACTGTTGTTAGAAAAAAACCATAGGCCGCTTGTACACAACCCGTACCATCGTTGTCCCTCTGTAATGTTCTAAAGTTCTAAAAACGATCCGTCCATACAAATCAGGCGTGACCTTTGAAAAAACCTATTGGTGTACCCACCAATTCATAAATTAAAAGACTCTTGATTACATAAAGAGACTTTTTAAATAGTATTAACTTTTTAAAGAGAGAATTGAATTACTGAAGTATAAAAATTACATGTTAGAGGAGAAAAATTCAAAAAGGTATTTTTTTATAAAGGTATTTTTTTATTAACGAAATTATCAACGAAGTAAAAATGACAACTAATTCAGAATTGAAGGGAGGAAGATTTTCGGAAACTTCACGTAAGTATGCTTCAATACATTTTAGAACTAAAGGGTCTGTTGCGGGAAAAGACGTCATGATTGCTATCTCATTTGCCGAGGATAAAAATTATAAAACACCTAAAATTGCAAACCAATTGCTGATTCCCCAGTTAAATATAATCGAAAAATTAGACTTTTCCGGCACAAAACAATGCAAAATAACTGACTTACAGTTAAACATTGGCGACTATACATTTATATCGAAATTCTTTGTTCAATCCTTATTTTTTTACGATAGTGACATTGTTTTGGGTTCTACCTGGATAAAAACTCTAGGATCCTTTATCCTAAATACGAAAAAGAAGTTTTTGACATTCTCCTACAAAAAGAAGAAAATAACGCTACAGGATGTTAACTTGAAGCCAAATTCAGTGACGCCTGAAGACATACAAGAAATTTCAAAAGTAATTTTTCAAGAAGGTAAAAAAGTGATACGAAATATGCAAAAGGAAATTGACAAAATCACCACTAACAAGAATGAAGAAGTTGCTCGCCTCAAGGACCACACGGAAAAATTACTAACGCAAATTAAGAAGCCGAAGAAGGACAAGAAGTCATTAGAAAACAAGGTGCAACAACTTGTCGAAAAGGAATCGTCAAAACCTTCAAATGTAGAAATTCAAGTTGAAGAAAAAACGAACATCGATCCAGTAAATATCACGACTCAAAAAGAAAATAAACTAGTTGAAGTAAAGATGTACTCAGAAGTTGCAGCTCCAACAACAAAAGATTCAAGTGAAGATCCAGAAGTTAGCTATTCAACATCCATAGCTAAAGAAAATCAGGTACCTCAAATAAATCAAGGAGATGACATAAACAAGATAAGGGAAAATCAAATCAATAGAATCCCCTATCGACATCCGAATCACGAGAGTAGACAACTCGATCAAGCTATGTATTCAGAACATAAACAACAAACGGATGTTCCGAAGAATATTGAAGTGCGCACAACTCAGTCTAGTGATAACAGTTCATCGCAAGATTCCAGTAATCAAAAAAGTCGACAAAAGATTAATCTAGGATGGTCTGATTCCTCATTCGTGCGACAATTTTATATATCACTCCAAGGATCATATCGTCTAGTATCAACAAAGATTTCGAGGCAAGAATTAAGGCCTTTTATCAACAAGCTTTGAGGACAAAGCTTTTTGAGGAGGAAGGCAATGTAATGAATAAAATAATATAAATAATGATTAATTAGTTAATTAGTAATTAAGTTGAAGAGGCATGTCTAATAGACATGACCTTTCGTGAAGAGGCACCTGCCTAGGTATATAAGCAGGCCTCATTTGTAACAACAATCATCAATTCATTTTTCATACCTTTTATATAATAATATTTGTATCCTCGTGGATATTTTCATATTCCAAGTCTTTTGGAGTATTTAACTTGAGAAGGAACTTTGTTCACTTCAAAAAGGAATAATTGATATTTCACCATTGCAAAGAGTTGATCATTGAACTACATACCCCCTTGTGTCATAAATAAAAGTGTATAGTTGATAGTAAGATTGTCCAATGCATGGAATGTATCAAACCTCGAGGGTTTTATGTTTAAATATGTAACTATTCAGTATTAAAGTCATTGGGCCTTTTAGATTGAAAGATATTGTTTAATCTTACAATAAAGTGTAAGCTCTATTTGAACTCATTGTTCACATCAGCATCAAGGGCTTTTGACTTGTAGTGGTTACATCTTCATCAGAAGTCTAGCACGTATCACTATCATCAAGTAGCAAGGGACAAAAGAACAGAACATTCTATGGTGACATGCCTTCCAACATTCTCATGAGTTGTGACAGCATCAGTTTGTTGTGTATATTCATTTAATAAAAAATAACTGAATGAAGGATGCTTATACTGAACTCGAAGAGGAGTTGCTCTAGGAAGCACCCAAGCATTATTATTGGAGCAATGTTACTGATGTGCTGAGCTTGCGTTGAAGTTGGTCATGTTTTTGTTTTGGAGGTAAGCAAATGAATGATAAAACTGTGAACAATCTGTCTTTGAGACTCCGATTAAATAAATTAAAAAGGTCTTCCTGAAACGCATTGTGATAAAACAATTGATTGATCCCGCATCTCCACCAGTACAAAAGGTTAATGACGCCAGAATCAGATTCTATATATTGTTGATTGTTGTTGAGAACAAAGAACAGCTCAATGCAAATAACTGAGAGTATGAAGGGTATCATAACTATGACTGTCTGGTGCGAGCCGAAGTGAAATTACCGCATGGATTATCAATGGGTATCATATTAACTCGTGGCCTCGGATGCATAGACACTTTTGGCATAAGTGTATACCACAGAGATCAGATATATCAAGCTCTAACCATTAGTCTTCCTTAAGCATGTGTTACACCTAAAAGTCATGTAACAGAGGTATGTGGGTGAATTTGAGAATCCCTTATAAGAAAGTATGAGCGGCTGCCCTATGAAACAAGTTCTGTGCAAAGACATCCTTGAATCTACAACGAAATCACTGTGTAATCCGATAGTAAAGGTGAACCATGGCTGCAAAAGATATATTGGCATCATCATATTTGAACAAATGTGTATTGCAGATGTGTATTGTAGAAGAAGACATATTCCATCTACAATCTTCCTCAACAGATATGTATCTCAGATGAAGATCATAATATATACTGAAGTATATTTGGAGCAGACTTTATATATCGTATGGACCATTCTCAGTATTTTAGTATTATTCCAATGATGCATTTCTGATTATGTAAGTCTGGTATAGTTTGTTCTATGGAGTGTCCTTATCATCACTTTCAACATTATACAAGTGCAAGGAGTCTGTGCTTTGGGATGGTATCAGCTTACTATGTATGTACATACAAGTTCAATGATTCCTAAAGTGTTCCCCCAACAATGCTTATACACCAAATGGAGCAGGAGTCCCAGCCAGGTATGTGGACAGAATGAAGAATGTTATCAATATAATTCATAACGAATATAACAAATATAATTATTAAATAGTCAATTAAGGATTATGTAAGTAGTCACTAAGTTAGTGAAAGGGCATGTCTAAGAGACATGCCCAGTCATGAAAGGTCACCTACATAGGTATATAAGCAGGGCCTCATTGTAACATTTTATCATCTATGTATCTCATATCTTTTATAATATAATATTTGTATCCTCATGGATATCTTTGTATTTCAAGTGTTTTGGAGTATTTAAGCTTGAGAATGAACTTTGTTCATTTCATTTGGTATCAGAGCAGTTCGACCCTTCGGCCGCTTAAGCGCTGCACAGAGCCACGCTCTCCGATCCAGGTCTGACCTTAAAAATCGTCAACCTTGTTGTCGTCGTGATTGAAGCATTCGCTACAAATTTTGGAGTTTCTCCATTGCTGAGTTTGTCAGAGCCCTTTGGCCATAATAAAAAATTGAAAAAAAAATGAAGAAATATATATATATAGATAAAATAAAAGAGAGAAGGAAAGTTAACATAAAGGGGGAAATAAATTAAAAGGAAAAAAAAAAAAAGATTTAAAAAAAAAAAGTTCCAAAAGAAAAAAAAAAGAGATATATAGAAAGAAGTACATATACGTACATACCAAGACAAATTAAAATTAAAAAGGAAAAAGAAATAAGGAAGAGTAGGTAAGGTTATTTTGATTATTCTTTCAGTGGTTTACAAGCTCGTGGTTTTGGAAGCCCATGGTATTTGCAAGGTAAAATAAGAAGTAAAGGAATAAAAAATCTCTTGTGAATGGTAAGTTTACTTTTACGTGGAGAAATACACATAAGTGGAAATATAATTTATAGGTGAATATATGTGAATAGCCACGTTTCACTAGGGTTGTAACCTTTCAACAAAAAAAGAGTTAAAAAAAAAATCAATAGTTAAAAGAATATATATATATATATATATATATATATATATATATATATATAATTAAAATTATTTAATTAATTAAATTGTTAAACAAAAAATTTAAGGAATAATAACCTCATTAAAAAGAAGAAGAGAAAGTTAGAAAGGGTTACCTTAAAAACCCTAAAAACTCAATTCAACAGACAAAATGAAATCAATCATTGATGAAAAGGAAATTAAATCCAATTCGGAAAGGAAAGAAGGAAGATTTCCTTAAAATTATAGTATTTTAACAAATACAAGATGAAGAAATTATTATCCATAAAACTTTGAGGACAAAGTTTTGAAGGAAGGGCCAATTCATAACAAATAAATAAATAAAAGTTGATATATTAAATTGTGACGAAAGAAAATGAAGAAAACGGTGCGTGATTGAACTGAAGAAAAGTGTCAACTATAAGCTTTGAGGACAAAGCTTTTGAAGGAAGGGGCAATGTTATGAATATAATTCATAACGAATATAACAAATATAATTATTAAATAGTCAATTAAGGATTATGTAAGTAGTCATTAAGTTAGTGAAAGGACATGTCTAAGAGACATGCCCAGTCATGAAAGGTCACCTGCGTAGGTATATAAGCAAGGCCTCATTGTAACATTTTATCATCTATCTATCTCATATCTTTTATAATATAATATTTGTATCCTCATGGATATCTTTGTATTCCAAGTGTTCTAAAGTGTATTTAAGCTTGAGAAGGAACTTTGTTCGCTTCAAAGAATGTGTATGCAGAATTCTAATAAGGCAATAATGGAAAATACACTTGAAAAAAGTGTAACCCTTTGCCATTGATGTCAAAGGGGGAGGAAAAGCAAGCAGAAGAAGATAGATACTTCTCAGAATGAAAGGGAGAGGAAGTTTTGCCATCAATGCCAAAGGGGGAGACCGTTGGAAATATTGTCATTGAAAGCAAAGGAGCAGAAAAGAGCAGCACCAAAATTATCATTAAGGACAAAGAAGCAGATCAGGATAAGCTAGAGTATAAAGGAGCTATAAGGCAAAAAAGGCAAAAGTACAGCGGAGGAGAAGAAAAGAGAAAGTGGAGCAGCAAAGTGCCAAAGGAACAACAAAGAGGCATGGATCAACACCAGAATTATCATTAAGGAAAAGGAGTAGAGAGAAGTAGTAAAAAGGCAAGGAGTAGCATTAGAAGCTTTATCAAGGAGCAAAGGTAGCAAAGGCAGGAAGTTTGGGTCGAGTCGTGCACGAGTGGGCAGAGTCATGAACGTGCTAAGACAAGTAATGAACGTGTTCAACTAGTGGAGAAAGTCGTGAACGCGCGGGCAGAGTCAGGCTAGTTTGTGTTCAGAACAGTGCACGAAGGCGTGTGCAGCACGTGCAGTTCTACGGGTAGAGTCAGGTAAATTTCCAGAAAAAACATGTTCAGAACAGTGTTTAGCAAAGATATCGCAATCACAACAGAAGGCCTGATCGCATATTGCAAATCGCCGCAGAAGGAGTATCGCAAAACAGCACAGAAATTGCGAAATGCGAAGTGTGGAAGATGACATGGCAAGAGGACGTGGCAATGATGTGGCAATGACGTGGCACGATGACGTGGAGATGACATGGACCTGGCCCGCATATCGCACATCGCAAGCTCAAGAGGATAAGTGCTCAAGAATCATGTTAAAATGTCGAAGTGCGAAATGCGATAAGCTTCAAAGCTAAAATCTAGAGGATTTAAAGTCCAGCTGTGGGACCCAATCGCACATCGCAAGCTCAGAAGGGACAACACTCATGAATCACATTGAAACGCCGAAATGCGAAGTACGATAAGAGCCCAGACACGATACCTCTCAGAGTTTAAAAACTAAAGATTTTAAAGTCCGGCGTGGGACCCATTCGCATATCGCAAATCGCAAGATCAGAAGGGTGAAGATCATGAGAACAAGGTAGAATCGCCGAAATGCGAAATGCGATATGAGAAAGGACGCAATGTATTTTCAAAGGTAAATTCTAATATATTTCAGGTCCGGGTTTAGGTGTATTTCCTTAAGTAATTGCATCAGGAGAACGAAAGGCGTCTATAACATATAATACATAGGATCGTCGAAATGCGATAAGAGTACCGAATGTGATGTAGTTTCAAAGAAAAAGTCTAAAAGATTTCAAATCCGGAGGTATAAGGTTTCCCTTTGAGAAATTGCATCGGGGTTTGGAAGAGTTATGCATAATAAGAAACACATGAGAACGCCGAAGTGCGAAGTGCGATAATGAAGCACATGCGATGCAGGTCAATGCTGAAGCCTAAAGGATTTCAAGTCCGGGAGTATGCGTTTTCCCTTTGTTAAATCGCATCGAAGAGCAAAGGAGGATAATAATGTAAAACAAAGGAAACGCCGAAATGCGATAAGTGACCGGACGCAATATCGTACAGATATATATTTCAGGTCCAGGTTTAATGTGGTTACGCTTGTTTACAAAGAAGTAAAGCTGAATAGAGAGTTGACTCAGGTGTACAAAAAGGAAAGCCTGAACGCAAGAAAAGACTCGGGTAAGTAAAAAGACCCGACCCCGTGCAGAACAGTGTTGTATGCGATTGCAGCATTAAGTTAAAAGAAAAGGTTAAACGCAACAAGAAAGACTCGGGAAGTGACTTGATACTCGTGCAAGGTTAGTGCAGTCGTTTAATAACAAAGTCTAAACGCAGCAGAAAGAGACTCAGGTAAGTGACCCGACACAGAGCAAAGGAGCAGGTGAAGGCTGAACGTTGCGGGCACGAGCAAAAGAGGCAGAGTCGGGAAAAAAGAGCATATGGTGGCATTGTTGGAAACGCAACCGTTGGGTCAAGTCTAGCCAAAAAGACAGTTATGTAGAACTGTGTTGAATGTAACAGCAAATACAGAAAAGACTTTGAGTCTCTAACAACAGCAGAAAAGACAAATGAACTGCGAGCAAAGAGCTGAGAGAGCTGAGTGAATATTGTTTTAAATGTAAATGTATTAATTAATTTTTTATTGTTTGTGATGCAAAGGCAAGTCTCCATATGCATAGGCAAAACTCCAGGAGTGTTGTAATGATTATTTCTGATGTAATAACCTAAACTGAAGAGTGAGGAATCGAATGGGTGGAAGGCATAGGGTCAGGCCAGTTCACTTCGTATTCCCTATAGAATGCAAACAATCAGGGAGTTATCTGTACAAGAGATGTAATATCAGTGTGGATAGAAGGTTAGAAAGTTGCAGAATGGAAGGGAGCGGAAGAATGTAAGAGAGCTACAGAAGGTTAGAGAGCGGAAGAATCAGAGAAAGCTGATAGAGATGTTGTGCACATCAGGAGCTAATATGAAGCAGAAATGAAGGCA
Organism: Pinus albicaulis; assembly: GCA_034641835.2. Taxonomy (NCBI): domain Eukaryota; kingdom Viridiplantae; phylum Streptophyta; class Pinopsida; order Pinales; family Pinaceae; genus Pinus; species Pinus albicaulis. The sequence goes on along the minus strand of CM076575.1, from coordinate 506,720,054 downwards.
AAAAAGGCAGCAATGAAGGAGGAGGATAACCGAACTGATATTCAGGTAAATCAGCATATGATTTTTATTGTAGTGTGAGGGAGTTGGAGCTTCCATATCAAGTTGTAGCTTGATAGATGTCCAGCTGGAGCTAGTTGAGGTAGAAGCCTCCTGTGGGTTGTAGCCTGCAGAAAATACATGGGAATTGGTGCTTCAGTTTCAAGTTGCTGCTTGATAAAATTCCAGTTGGAGCTGGGTGAGGTAGGAGCCTCTTGTAGGTTGTAGCCTGCAGAAAATTTATGGGAGTTGGAGCTTCCTTGCAAGTTGTAGCTTGTAGAAACTGAGGTAGTAGCCTCCTGTAGGTAGGTGCCTGCAGAAAATCAGTTGTGAGAGGGTGTAGGAGCTTGCCTTTGCATCACAACAATAATAAGATGTGGTTTTCTCCCTTATAGGTTTCCACTTATATCTGGTGTCTATGTGCTTGATGATTATGTGTTGATGTGATGTTTTAATCTGCTTAATTACTTGTTGTCCACACATTCAGTTTGCTGATTAATTATGTATTACGCTGCTTATAAAATGAAGTAGTTAATGTGTGTAAAGAAAAGAGTTTTAAATGTCCATGAATTTATTAAACTGATTCCCCCTCCCCCCCCACTCCCTCTCAGTTTAGCTAAGGGTTCATCAGTATGTCCAAGGTGCATCCCTCAAATGGTGGTGGCATGTGATAAAGAGATGACTGGAATAGGGAATGAAATGGGCAATCCTAGGCCACATATTGGGGTACAAGGGTAGCTAGAAAAATGGAAGCCCACACCTAGGTATAAAATGCATAGGAGGGGGCAATCGTGGTACATGAGGTACCCCAACCTTGATTTTTCCACCCTTCTTTATATTCCTTTTGCCTTTTATGTTTTTTTTATTAAGTGCTCGTGGCTTAAAGGATTAGCATGATGCTTAAGATATAGCAATGGATACCCCCTTTTTGGTGGGGTGGTTCATTGCCCTCCAGGGGTTGGGACAATCATGGGTTCTTGAATGATAAAGGAGGTTCATCTAGAGCCTATGGAACCAGGGTGATGGCCATAGGTATTAGGTAGAGCTCATGCATTGCCTTTTGCCCACATGCTAAATATGTTTTTCCTTACCATCTTTTGCATCTTGTGGTACATTTTCCTGTTAAATGTGTCCATTGATACTTTTAATTTTTTTTTAGCTGCTTCAACCTTTGTGGCATCGTTCCAAGCCTAACCCAAGGTGGGGGCAAGGGAATGGGGAGGCTAACCCTATGTGGACCCAGGTGGAAGAGATGATGAATGGGGCTATAGTGAGTGGATGGGGAGTGATATATGTGGATAAGGGACTGGGACCACATAACCAAAGTTGGGGTTTCCCAACTAGTACCACCATAAAACCAAATGGTCAGTAAAGGAGATCCCACGGGACTAAAATCCAAGGTTAACATCCAAAAGAGGAGCACAAACTAAGCCCACTCTTTCCGTTGAATCCCCCAATTAATCCATGCCTATAAGTGTCCATGAGAAGTAAACTCAATACTCAATTACCAAATGACAAGACATACCTTTGGGTTCAGGAGGCCCACCTTCAAACATACGATCAATACAGATGGATGAGGGACCACATGGCTAGCTCAAGTGGCAAAGAAATGGCACAACTAGCTAGTTGATGGCTGCAAGGGGCTAACGGTTGTCGACTAAGGACCATCATAGAGAAAAAATCTCCCCTAGGGATATCACCCACGAAGTTGTGGGTAACATCTGGCTCCAACTGGGAGGTGATCTCTTGAAGAAGTGGGCAAAGCTACACAAACGAGAGGTCACGAGAACTCTAGCAATCTCTTGGTCACCATAGACCTGTTACCTGCACATATCAATGACTAAAACCCACTGGGCAGCATGTTTTTCACGGTGTCTTATGATCACCCATGTTTAATGTCAGACCATAAAATCAACAAGTAATAAAAATATGCAAATTTAATTTAAATGAAGCTAATCTGCGTTGAGAAACATCATATGAGATTAATTCTAATGCAGAAAATCAGAATGCAATGCATCCTACTCTAACATGCATCTACTACAATGTCAAGTATAAAGGAAAGTAGTGATGTGACTTGACTAGTTGAGGCCATAGTTCACTGTTGAGTTTAGCAATGTAATAATAGTCATCCCCAACTTTCCCATGAATCTTGAAGGGGCATCAGATCTTTGTCCACTGAGACCAAGTCCCCTACTTTATATTATTTTTTAGGCTTCGACTTTTTGCTTGGTTTCTAAGTCGGCCTTTTGAGGATATAGACCTCTTGTGAAGGGAGAATAGGAGAGGGCTTCTCAAAATCGTGTGCTTTGTAATATGGTCCAAGCTTAATCACATGACAGAGGTAGGTGGGTTCCCTATGGAGGATAAAAGGGGTCCCATCGGATTATGGGATGCTAGCATATGATAGATCCATTTGAACATGACCTCCAACAGTAGCCCCCCATTTCCTAGATAATAACATCCCCCATACGTCAAGAATATCAATGACAACAACATCCATAAGGGATATGTCGGGGTTCCTAGCCAAAGAAACCTTATGGTCCTTTATGAGACCTTCCACCTCCATAGGCTTGGAGTTAAATCCACATACCTTCTTATATGGCTGTGTGATCTTAAGACCCAATTGTTTCATAACCTTTAAGGGCATAATATTTGCGGAAGCCCCTGATTCAAGCATGCAATTATGGAGATAAAGGTCATTGACAGCCAAAGTGAGCATAAAAGGTTCATGTCCAGGATTACAATCGGGAATATGAATGTTTTACAAGGGTTCAGGTATTTCTTCCTCATCAAAGCCTAGGGACTTCTTAATTTGTTGTTGTTGTTCAGAAAGTTTTGCAATCTCCTACAAAGGAACAATAGCAACATCCATGTCAAATGTTGAGCCCTGCCTGCTTGCCCTTTTCTTTCTTCTTGAGAATTCCTACCTTTTGGGAACCCTTTTTAGGCTTGGCTTTAGCTTGGGAATCCTTTTTAATAGGATCCTTGGAAAGGGCTTTCTTTTTAGGAGGATCTTTAGAAGGGACATTCTTAGGAGGATCCTGCTTGGAAAGAGAATCATCTTTGTTAGGTTCCTTGGAGGTTGTGAGGTCCTTACTATTATCCCTTCGTGAATATTGCACCCCTTTGAATCTTCCATTACTTTCATCAGCATTAAGAATAGGTTCCTCTTTCTCATATTTAGTTTTGACCTCACTAACGGGAGGATGAGTGTATGAACTCCCAAGCAAAATGTTGAATACATCAGATTCTACGAGATTAGCTTGCTCATTTGTTTCATCATCATCACTGTCATAACTCTCACTTTGCTCATCTTTGGAAGATGAGCCTTGCCCCACTGCATTGGTTGGAGCCAAAGTGTTTGGGACTTGAGATGAGCTTGGCTTATCTTCTTCACTTTTCTTTTTACGAAAAGGTTTCCCCTTCGGCATGTAGCTTGATTTTTGGGCCTTCTCCAATGTGGTGATTTTGCTCATAACAATCCTATCTCGTGAATCAACCTCTTCACTAAGCTTTTCCATCTTTTCGAGGATAGCCAAAAGGGTATCTTCGTGGATATCCTTTGATTTCTCCTTCTTGGCCTCAATTTTGGTTTTGGGGAGGTCATTAGCATCCATTCTTGAGATATGAAGGTTTTCTTCAACTTGCATTGCCATTTCTTTAGCTTCGGCCAACGTGGAGGGTTTCTTGTCTCTTAAGGCATAGGTTAGGTGGCCCCCCACGGCTTTGACAAACTTGTCAAGGATATTGGCACCGATGGGTTTTAGGTGATCAGGGTAATCCCGGACAACCCTATTAAACTATTGAATGAATTCCCAGATGTCTTCCCTTGCCCTCAGTATTTGATAGAAATTCTCAATGTTGAAGGTCCCTTGGGCATTACATGACCACCTCTTCATGAATAGGTCCTCAAATTCATCAAAATATTCAATCCACCCTGGGGAAGACTAAGGTACCATTCTCTAGCTTATCCCTCGAGTGATAAAGAAAAGAGCATCATGAGCCTATCTTCATCAAAAATCATCCTAGGGGACATGTGCCAATAGAATTCTTCAATAAAGTCACAGGCACTTGTAGTGGCATCTCCTTTGAACTTGGGTAACCATCCGTTGTATTTATCAAGTAATGGCTTGGGATAATCAATCAATTTCAAAGGAGCAAAGACACTGACCAAATGTCTTTCACTTTTGGTCATCTTTTGTTTATCAGTGGTAGAACTAGTTGCCATATTTGGGTTGGCATTGCAGACTTTTGAAACTAGGGGAGAAGGGCGGTTCCAACAGGTGATGGATCACATCCCTTCCTTTTTGCAGCAGCACTAGTTAAAGGGGGAATATTTTTGCCTTCAAGCAAACTAGGGGTTTTAACAATGACTGGAGTCGCCAGAAAAATAATGAGATTGTCTTCAATGAATCAATTCCTCAATGATTCACTTGGGAGGCAGACCTACTTCCTCCCCGGCAATGATGCCAAAAATGTTACCACTCAAACTAGCAGGGAGGCCTAAAAGGGACTCCTAAAGGGACAACTGTTAGATCAAGGGAAACGATGGAGACTTAGCCCACTGCCACCTTAGCTAAATATCCCTACCCTTTACAGACTTTCACTGATGGGAGGAGACCCGGTATATAGGAGGTCACTCATGAAGGATGGATCAACAAATGCATGTGAAGTGACTCCAATGATTTCTTCTTTAGAAGAACATTAATAATGGAGCTTGTTGGCTCTTCAAGCAAGGTACAAGGTTTTCTAGGAGAAGGAAGTGAGGATTTAAGGGCTAGGACAAGGGAATGTGTCTTGTAAAGGAGTTTCAGAATCCCTAAAATCCTTCCAAAATCCCGAGTTGTCTTAGACGAATTGCCTTTGATGAGAAGTGAGACCACACAGGGCCAAGTGGACCGAGTCGAGGTTAAGGGGAGGGAGCTTAGGAACCAATGATGATCTTGACCTAAAAAAGGAAGGCGAAAGTATCAAAACAAGAATTTCCACTTAATGGTGTCAAATTGATCCTATGAAATACTAGCGTAGGGAACACTAGGACAAAGTTTGATCTCAGAGCTAGGGCTTGGGATATCTTGCAATCCCACTATCGGAATTTCTTCAAATTTTGAGGAGACCTTGAGGACACACTAGCGTAGTAGAGGCATAGGAGATCGAACTTTTTCTATGGCTACTTTGTCAGGAAAGTGATGCCCTAGGTGGTCCAGCGTGGCTAGACCTAAAAAAGAGGGGTAAAAGGTGAAGAAAAGGTTTTAAGGTGATCACCTTATGATAGATCAATGCCTAATTGCTTTTGGGGAAGAAGGATTGTGTTTCTAGCTCAAGGAGGCTCTAAGGGCAACTTCGTCCAACGTTAGGGCAAAAAGAAAGTGACCTTAAAGAGTTTATACTTTGCTTGCAAATGAAGATTGCTTGTCAAGATAACTTCGATCTCTAGGACAATTCGTTCAACAAACATGGCCCATACATAGAGATATCCTATATAGAGACACAATTCCATAATGAAGCAGTAAATGCATGCAGCAATTAGCCCTAAAATAGAAAAAATACCATGATCAATGTATGCAACAAAGTAAAAGAAAATAGCATCAATATCGTACTTACATGTAAGAGAATATATCCAACCATCAATAAATTTGCCAATAAAGAAGCTCCAAGATAAGAAAATCCATTCTCCAATTCGTCCTCCAAGAAGGAAATGTGAAGTTCTCAAGAGAGAGAATGATCCAAATCAAGTGATGATACAAAATGAATTCAAGTCACTCCTATTTACACACTAATTAGGAGTTCGATTTACCTAATTGGGCCTACATTAGCCCCTAGAATAAAATAATGTGCAAAGTAACTAACTTTTGGTGACAATTCCACCAAATTAGCTCACAAATAAAATAATAAGTCTCTCAAAAGGTCAAATGATAAACTATGCATGTCATTAGGCCCTCTTAGAGGCTTGATGAGGTCCATAAGTTCCATAATGATGGATACAACCCTCAAAAGTGATGGACAAGGGGGTGGCCCATTGTTCTCCAAACAATAAAATTATGGTGCTCCCAGTGGGTGTGGGGGCACACCAATAACCTCATGGGTCTCCAAGTAAGTCAAAGATGCCTGTAGACCATATGTAAGAGCTTAGGTGATGGAATAAATGATGCCACATCAGCGTATAAGTCCTGGGTCACCTGCCAAGTGTATGGTGCAACTATGGGGCCGGTTGGGCATGGTATACCAGGTGCATCTTCCTTGTCCAATAGGTGGATCTCGAGCAATCTCTAGATATCTTTGGGGATCCATGGAGAGTTGTCTTCTTCTGTGGAGGCCCATGGCTCTCTACACACACCCTACATGTGCTAATGTAGCCCTATCGAGAGTTAGGACCCTGTATAAGGAGACCAAACTCAGGATGGGCACCATCTGCAATCCTGCATAAGATCCAATGCGTCCCATAGCCCTCCAGCACAACAAGTCATTAAAGTAATTGGGTAAAAGAGCTTACAAACCATGGACAACAAGTGGACACTTCATAATGGCATGCCCTTCCATAGTGGGATTTAGCATATGCTAATGTCTCCAAGCTCCAAATGGTGTTAACCAGGGACCTTATTAGGTGGTTTCTACCTTTAGAGGGGATAGTATGTCTAAGGTACATCCCTCAAATGGTGGTGGCATGTGATAAAGAGGTGACTGGAATAGGTAATGAGATGGGCAATCCTGAGCCACATATTGGGGTACAAGATTAGCTAGAAAAAGGGAAGCCCACACTTGGGTATATAATGTATAGGAGGGAGAAATCATGGTACATGAGGTGCGTCGACCTTGATTTTTCCACCCTTCTTTATATGCCTTTTGCCTTTTATGATTTTTCTTTGATTAAATGCTTGGGCTCAAAGGATAAGAGCATGAGGTGTAAGATATAGCAGTGGATACCCCCTTTTTAGTAGGGTTCTTCACTTCCATCTAGGGGTTGGGACAATCATGGGTTCCTGAATGATAAAGGAGGCTCATCTAGGGCCTATGGAACTAGTGTGATGTCCATGGGTGTCAAGTAGAGCTCATGCATTGGCTTTTTCCCACGTGCTAAATAGGTTTGTCCTAACCATCTTTTGCATCGTGTGGTACATTTTCCTATTGAATGTGGCCATTTATACTTTTACTTTTTCTTTTCAACTACTTCAACCTCCGGGGCATCGTTCCAAGCCTGACGCAAGGCTAGGGCAAGGGAATGGGAAGGCTAACCCTATGTGGACCCAGTGAAGAAATGTGGACCCAGGTGGGAGAGATGATGAATGGGGCTATAGTGAGTGGAAAGGGAGTGATATATGTCGATAAGGGAGCGCGACCACGTAACCAAAGTCAGGGTTTCCCAAGTAGTACCACCCTAAAACCAAATGGTCAGTAAAGGAGATCCCACGAGACAAAAATCTAAGGTTAACATCCAAAAGAGGTCAAGGAGATAGGAGCACAAACTAAGCCCACTCTTTCTGCCAAATCCCCCCATTAATCCATGCCCAAAAGTGTCCATGATAAGTAAACCCAGTACTCAATTACCAAATGAAAAGACATACCTTTGGGTTCGGGAGACCCACCTTCAAACTTACGATCAATACAAATGGGTGAGGGACCACATGGTTGCCTCGGGTGGCAGAGAAATGGCACAACAAGCTAGTTGATGGATGCAAGGGGTTGTTGGTTGTTGGCTAAGGACCATCATGGAGAAAAAAATTCTCCTAGGGATATCACCCAAGAAGTGGTGGGTAACAGGGTCCACATAACCACAGGGTCCATAATGCTCCGGTATGCCCCATCCCCTTGTCCACATGTTTGGGTCATGCCTGGAACAATGCCTCTGAGGTTGATGGAGGGAATTAAAAAAAAAAGAGATAAAAGATTATCATGGCCACATACAAAAGAAAATAATATCAGAAAATGCAAAAGATGGTCGGCACAATAAAATAGCAGATGGTCAAAAGCCAAGCCTGAGCTATGTTACCACACAATCTAGCACGAGTCCTAGGAGGGGTTCCCAAGGTACAACTACTAGACCAAATGGAAACAACGGGACAAGGACCCACTGTCACCTCAGTCAACGTCCCCTGCTCTTTACGAACTTTCACCGATGGGAGGAGTCTCGGTATGAAGGAAATCACTAGAAGGATGAGGTCAATAACTATGTACAATGTGATTTCTAAAGCCCATTCAAAGGAGAGGCTCAAATAATGGCTTGCTTGCTTCAAAATCAAGAGAAGGGTTGTCCAAGAAAGGCTTATTGGTAGGAGGCCTAGACCTAGGTGAGAGGATATTCAATAGAGATCATATGATGGTTGGGACCATATGAGAGACCTAAAAGGGGACCCAAAATAGGCTTAGGGTTTCAAAGATTAACAGGGAGTAGGATACGCTAAGACAAGCGAGGGTAAGATAGGTCAATGAATGGTTAACTTTCAATGAGTTTTCAAGTATAATTAACCTATAGAAAGCCACTAACCAAAAAAACCTAGGGTTAGATATGATGTTGGAGCTAGGGCATGGGATATCTCCAAATCTAGCCAAGGGAATTTGTTCAAATTTGAGGAGACCAAGAGGAGGCTCCTAGCGCAATAGTGGACCAACTGGCTCTTCAAATGGGCCAGCCTAATGCATTTTGCACTAGGTCCTTGGATACTTCTAGGGTTAGGGCAAAAAAAGGTGAAAGAAAGGTCAAAAGGTTTTAAGGGTGATCACCAAGGATTCCAAGACCCAATGCCTTACAATTGGGAGAATGGTGTCGAGGGTTATTTTAATCTCAAAAAAAATTCTCAATTAAGGAGACCTAAGTAGCTTCGCTAGCCCTAGAGATGTAGCAACACAACTACTATAGGTATTTATACTTCATTTAATGTTAAATAGAGTTTCAAGGCAATGCAATGCAATGAAATCCCATTTCGCATTTTAATTAGGGCACAAGAAGGCTTGATAAAACATTCCATACATTAATCATGTAGAATTGTAAAGAAAATAGCATGATAATAGCACTCAATGTTGCACGAAACAAACCCCCCCCCAAGGATCGAGGTAGAGGCAAAAGCTAGACAAGAGTGTGAAAATTTCTAAATGTTACTATTATGCAGAAATCTACTGTTAGATCTGGTTATGCTCCTCCTACTTAATTAAGTTATTAACTGAAGAATTCAGATTAATCTCGAAGCAAAACACATAACAGACTTTCACCAATTTAGATCTAGAAAAAGTGCATGCACACAGAGACAAAGTGACATAGTGATTTTCTGGACAAATAGTCCCTGGAAAAACCCAATGCAGGAAAATCGGTTTGTTGGCTGCTGGAGGGTTTTATTATTAAGAGTTTTCTGAATACAACAAATCTGGGTTCCAGATCTAGAAAACCCGACAGAGAAAATATAGATCTGCAACTCACCGGTTGTTCTAAAGCCAAAATATTTAATGTTTGATAGAGTTTCAAGGCAATGAAATGCAATGAAATCCCAGCGTTTTCAAGAATTCGCATTTTAATTAGGGCACAATAAGGCTTGATAAAACATTCCATACATTAATCATGTAGAATTATAAAGAAAATAGCATGATAAGAGCACTCAATGTTGCACAAAACACACCCCCCCCCCAAGGATCGAGGTAGAGGCAAAGGCTAGACAAGAGTGTGAAAATTTCTAAATGTTACTATTATGCATAAATCTACTGTTAGATCTGGTTATGCTCCTCCTACTTAATTAAGTTATTAACTGAAGAATTCAGATTAATCTCGAAGCAAAACACATAACATGCTTTCACCAATTCAAATCTAGAAAAAGTGCATGCACACATAGACAAAGTTGTCGACACAGTGATTTTCTGGACAAATAGTCCCCGAAAAAACCCAATGCGGGAAAATCGGTCTGCTGGCTGTTGGAGGGTATTATTATTAAGAGTTTTCTGAATACATGTTATGAATATAATTCATAACGAAAATAATAAATATAATTATTAATAGTTAAATAGGGAAAATGTAAGTAATCATTAAGTTAGTGAAAGGGCATGTCTAAAAGACATGCCCATTAATGAAAGGCCACCTGCGTAGGTATATAAGCAGGGCCTCATTGTAACATTTATCATCATCTCTTATACATTTTTATATATAATATATTATTATTACAATACCTCTTGTGTATTTATAACTTAAGTCAACAAGCCTACAGTTTGTTGCTCCATTTTGTATCAGAGCAACGATCTTCTCGCCTGAAAGGAAGCACCTACGCCACTGTTAGTTGCTTTCAACTATTACATGTTGTGCCTCAAAATTGCTACCGCTCGATGTCTTCATCAATAACAATGGACGATTTCAACAAAAAGTTGATCTATCTGGAGAGTAAGATCAATAATTCCGATAAATTCACTAAACGATTAGTCAATCTTGAGGATAAGGTTACAGGAAATTCTGACGACATCAAACAACTTCAAGACATGACAAATCGGATAGACAGACTAATGTTGAAAATCCGTAACGAGTCCAGAGACAATCATAAAGAGGCAATGCAGAAAATGAACGCCATTTTGGACAAGTTAAATCCAATGCAAAAACCAATAGTCCGGAATAATGAACATAGTCAACAAAACAATTCAGCTGATTCAGAGAATTCAGATGATAATCATGAAGAATCACTACATTCTGAAGAAGATCTTGATGAGAATGATAAAAATGACATTCCAAGCTTAGGAGAAACTGTTGAAGAAACAGAAAAAGTTGATCCTATTATTGGTAGAGATGAAGAAATCCGAAGAGTAGTTAGAAATTTGTCTCGGAGGACAAAAAACAGTCCTGTGCTCAATGGAGAGCCTGGTGTGGGAAAGACTGTTGTGAAGGAAGGGTTGTCACAAAGAATTGTTCGAGGGGATGTACCAAGCAATTTGCTAGAAGTGAGATTGATAACCTTGAATATGGGAGAAAGTCTTTATAATTCAATATAACAACAGTGCACCGAACATATTAAAGAGCAAATCCGGAGATCATGGCAATTGCGTGGTGCGGCAAAAAGCCTCAAATTTGTTGTAAATTCTCTTTATCATGATATCTGTGCACAAATAGATATCATAGCCAACCTAGTTCTGTATCTCGACCAAACCTATTCCTGCAGAAGAGATATTCCTAAACTTTGCAACATGGTGTTGGAGATATTGCATGAGAACATTGAAAAGGAAAAGCACAGGATTGTAGAGTGGATATGGTTCGTTGTTCAGAAGCATAGAGACAGTACCAATCACGAACCTTTTCTGCGATCTATTGTCCAACCTCTACTCTCCATGGTGACCAAGATCAATATTTATCCGTACATTGAAAATCAACTATTTGAAAGATCAAAAAAATATTATGTTGCCGCGGCCGACAGAATTGTAGCACTAAAAGAAGTTGGAGAGGATTGCCTTAAAGCTGTCAAGAAAAAGTGTGATGATGAGCACATTCTTATAGCCTTCTTTAATCCAAGCACCAGAGACGAGTTTCAAAAGATTTTGGCAGAACAGCTTGTGAAGCGTTAATAGATAAATTTGGAGGGGTATTCAAAAATTCCCTGGAAAACGAGGACCAGCCATTGCTCCGTTCCTTGTACATATTGGTTAATAAAACCAATGCTCTTAAACCATTGAGGGATCAGTTCCTTGAATATATCAAAAATAAAGGCAATGAGATTGTAGCCATCAAAAATATTAAGAGCTATGGACATCTGCAGTCCCTGACCTTAATGTACGAGAGATCGAGTTCCACTTCTGAGGAGAAGCATAAGGCAAAAGTTAATGATCTTATTGGCCTTCAATATCGACTAGAAAGCATTTGCGAAGAATGTTTTGATAATAATGATTTATTCCTCGAGGCAGTCAGCAAGGCATATCGCATAATCTTATCCGATGGAAAAAGAGAGGCTCTTTATGCAAGACTGTTTGCTGAATACTTGGACAATTTTCTGAGGTCAAGCCCCAGTTCGGCCACATTTGAATCCCATGTAAAAGTTTTGGCTAGGATACTCAAATACAACGAGCAAATGCTATTGTTTGTAGAAAATTATGGTTACTATCTTGGCAAGAGGCTATGGTTTCCACCCTCGGTGGCCGATTACTCAATTAAAAGAGAGACCTTCATAGTGTCTCAATTAAAAGAGCAGTGTCCTTCGGAGGTTTTTTCTATTAACAGAATGTTGCAGGACATTACAAGAAAACCCCAACACTCAATGCGCAATTCAGGGAGGCTTCCCCTCAACAATCAGAAATTCCATTATACAACTCTCAGGTTGTGAACGTAACAGTTTTGTCCCAACCAGAATGCCCAGACTTTGAGTCCTCGGATGGTAACATCGCAATTCCTAAAGAGATTGAGCAATACGAGGAAAAATTCCACTCTTTCTATACTGAGAAGCATGATGATTTGAGAGATAAGTTGCAACTGTTGAAAATGAAATACTAAAAAGAAAAAGAGAGAGTAAATGAAATCCGGTGACTGAAGCAAAAACGTAAGGAATTGCAAATTACTTTGCAAGAAGCACACGTAGGATGGATTTGGCACGAGTTGCAAATCTTCAATATGGGGCCCTTCAAGAAATAAAAATTGCAATATCTAGAAAAGAAGCTGAGATGGGAGAAAATCTCATGTTAACAGAAACTGTGGGACTTGAGCAGATCGTAGGTTGTGAGTCGCTGGAACGGTATCCCTGTTACAAGGCTCGATCAGAATGAAAACCTAAACATATTTAGGGTTAGTGTTTCTTCGGTGTTCTCACTCCTTTCACCTCGGATTTCACCTACAGCACTGTCGTCGAACAGTGCTGGTTCCTATCAACCATATATTAAAATCTGGTCCACTGTGTCCCAACTGGAACCCGCGTGGACGGCTGTGAGTCAAACGGTGTTAACCGTTGGAATCATAACGTATATATATATATATATATATATATATATATAAGAGTCGGGCGCTAGTAAGGAACTGGATTTATCCTTCGAAGTAGTCCAGATATGATGACCTGCATCGAAGAAGAAGTGAGACGTGACTTTTTGGGTAAATTGTTTAATTAAAATCATAATTAAAAAAGGTTATAACATATATATATATATATATATATATATATATATATATATTAAAAATTAAAATTAAAAAAAAAAAACTATATATACATTTATCATTTAAAAAAAAAAAAACTAGTTTCAAAGATAACATTAGAGAGAATTCTACAAGATAAGGTACCAGTGCTCAATGACATGCCAAGCAGATAATCCCAAGTAACGAAAATTGTCAATATATATAGCTTTGAGGACAAAGCTTTTAAGGGAAAAGGGATAAGCCCTAATTCCTAATTACAAGAGAGTATGAGGACGAATTATACATTCAAGATGACAACACAAGTGAAGAAAGTTGGGAAGCAATTAAAGCAAAGAAAATTAGTATCCATAAAACTTTGAGGACAAAGTTTCTGAAGAGAAGGGCAATGTTATGAGTATAATTCATAACGAAAATAATAAATATAATTATTAACAGTTAAATAGGGATTATGTAAGTAATCATTAAGTTAGTGAAAGGGCATGTCTAAAAGACATGCCCATTAATGAAAGGCCACCTGCGTAGGTATATAAGCAGGGCCTCATTGTAACATTTATCATCATCTCTTATACATTTTTATATATAATATATTATTATTACAATACCTCTTGTGTATTTATAACTTAAGTCAACAAGCCTACAGTTTGTTGCTCCATTTTGTATCAGAGCAACGATCTTCTCGCCTGAAAGGAAGCACCTACGCCACTGTTAGTTGCTTTCAGCTATTACATGCTGTGCCTCAAAATTGCTACCGCTCGATGTCTTCATCCATAACAATGGAAGATTTCAACAAAAAGTTGATCTATCTGGAGAGTAAGATCAATAATTCCGATAAATTCACTAAACGATTCGTCAATATTGAGGATAAGGTTACAGGAAATTCTGACGACATCAAACAACTTCAAGACATGACAAATCGGATAGACAGACTAATGTTGAAAATCCGTAACGAGTCCAGAGACAATCATAAAGAGGCAATGCAGAAAATGAACGCCATTTTGGACAAGTTAAATCCAATGCAAAAACCAATAGTCCGGAATAATGAACATAGTCAACAAAACAATTCAGCTGATTCAGAGAATTCAGATGATAATCATGAAGAATCACTACATTCTGAAGAAGATCTTGATGAGAATGATAAAAATGACATTCCAAGCTTAGGAGAAACTGTTGAAGAAACAGAAAAAGTTGATCCTGTTATTGGTAGAGATGAAGAAATCCGAAGAGTAGTTAGAAATTTGTCTCGGAGGACAAAAAACAGTCCTGTGCTCAATGGAGAGCCTGGTGTGGGAAAGACTGCTGTGAAGGAAGGGTTGTCACAAAGAATTGTTCGAGGGGATGTACCAAGCAATTTGCTAGAAGTGAGATTGATAACCTTGAATATGGGAGAAAGTCTTTATAATTCAATATAACAGCAGTGCACCGAACATATTAAAGAGCAAATCCGGAGATCATGGCAATTGCGTGGTGCGGCAGAAAGCCTCAAATTTGTTGTAAATGTTATGAATATTTTGTTAATTATTAGTTAGATTAGTTATCTTAGGTTATTAACTGAAAGGGCATGATCAAAGATCATGCCTCTTCACCAAGGGACTGATCATGCCTCTTCACCAAGGGACACCTTGAGGCTGTATTTAAAGCCCAGGCGATCCCTCATTGTAACAATCTCATCTTTTCATCATTAATAATATATATTTATCAGTTTTACCAGAGTTTTTACACTCCATTGGTATCGGAGCCATCGCTCTTTTGGGATCTGTGTGATCACCCCGGAATTACGGAATTCCAGAACTGCAAATTTCAGAATTGCAGATTTTTTTCAAGGCTTGGGACAGTTAGTTTTAAAAGGAAAATTGTAGTCATCTACTCTCATATCCGATCTGTCCCTCACTCCCACTCTGCGTTTTACCCAGCCCCTCACTCCATTCGCATCCCACCCTGTTTTCCCTCAAACCCACTCTGTCTGCACACTCCGCCCAACAAACCACCTTTCCAACTACCATTGAGACCAATTCAAAACGCACATAACATTTTTTAAAGGGCAGCAATAAAACACGTTTTTTTTGCAAGGAAAAATTACCAGATTTAAACGGCAGCAATATATTAATCGATTCAATATTCGGTAACATAAACGATTTTTAAAATTCGGGACAGGGCATCGTTTTAAGTTTCTAGCGCAGAGTTTTTACACTGGTGCCATTCCAAAATCAGACGTTATTCTTCCGCTGGTGCCTCCACGCAGGATCGAACTGCGGAACCTGCATAAATATATATCCTATACTTCCGCTGCAAATCATACGTTACATCGTTTAATTGATACGCCCGTCGTTCTAAAAATACGGATATAACATAACGGACAGCAAATCAGGGCTCGGTCAAACGACAGCAAATCGGGCTCGTTTTTAAACCTGGTCAAATATACATCAGCAGATATACATCGAATTCACATTAACACGTCTTCGGACAGCAAGTACACATCGCTTAAAAAAAAATACGATACAGCGGGTAAAGGGACACAACGTTTAAACATTACGGGTGTCGTTTTAATTGCTGACCGTGGAAGGTTTGCGTTAAAAAAAAATCGGTACAGTGGTCAGTGGTCAACGTTTTCGGAACAGTCTTCACGCCGCAAGACAATCAGCAGACAAGTGGTCTGCTGTCCCCACCGCAGCACATAAAAACGCTTTTCGTTCAGCAAAACAAAAATCGTGTTTTAATAGTGAAACAGGGTTGACGTCACAGCATCGTTTGGTTTAAAAAAGTCGATTTCACAAGTCGTGTGGGTGAAATGTTTAATCGTTAACCTGGGATACGTTGGAAAAAAAATTTATATATATAATCTGCTGTGTTGATATATATATAAATAGGTCTAATTTTTATATAAAAATTAACATATAAAAATTAGATTTAAAAAAAATAATAATAATAAAAATTATTATTGTAAATAATTATATAATTGATTTATATATTATATAATTTTTAAATCAATAATTATATATATATATAATAATTATATAAATTATTTTAAAAAAATAATAATAATTATTATTATTATTTATAATATATATATATATAATAATTAATTAATTAATTAAATATTAATTAATTTTAGAAAGAAAAAAAAAAATTTAATTAATTAAATATTAATTAATTAATTTTAAAGAAAGGAGAAAAGAAAAACTGGCAAAAGAGTATTTCTCACCTCATATCTGTTCAGTATGTCTTTATCTACGATGACAATTGATCAGATCAAAAGCTTAGTAAAGCTAAAACGAAGGGAGGCCACAGAAAAGCTTAGCAAAGCAATGAACAGGATGTCAGAACTCTGCAATAAGTTAGATGATAAAATAGATAAGTTAAGTCAGACACAATCCCCGATCTCTCATGACAGGGAACAAACTCAACAACACAATGCCACAGATTCAGGGATCTCAGAAGAGCAGCCGGAAAAAATTGATTTTCCACATCACCAGGAAGATACAAATGTTTGTACACAACAAGCTGTTCCATCCCCAGAATTGAACGAAACATATGAAGCTGATATAACGACAGAAGCTGTTATATCCAAAGCCACTGATATAACAACAGAAGCTGTTGAGGCCTTCGGTGATGAAGCAAATGTGGTTGTTAAGAATGAAGCATTTGATGATGAGGAAAAGTTACATCAGACAATAATTGTTGGTAACTTAACTCTAAATCTTAAAAGGAATCACAAAAAATCACCAGAAGAACAAGGAATAGCTGGGAAACATGAAAAAGTATTCCAAGAACTACCCATAAAAGTGTCTTCCAATAGGAAAATCAAACGTCCAATAGAAGTCAAGACAGTATCCAACTCTGTCGATATCAGATCTTTTCACTGTCCACATCACCAACAGATGGAGCTCGAGAAGATGCTTCACGATCTTTTTAAAATGTGGGAAGCAAGAGCTCATCGCTTGAGAAAGCCAGACATTCGTCAACATTGTCCATCATTACGTATGCTTTGAGGACAAAGCATCTTAAGAGAGGGGCAATGTTATGAATATTTTATTAATTATTAGTTAGATATATTTATATTAGGTTTTATTAACTGAAAGGGCATGATCAAAGATCATGCCTCTTCACCAAGGGACACCTTGAGGCTGTATTTAAAGCCCAGGCGATCCCTCATTGTAACAATCTCATCTTTTCATCATTAATAATATATATTTATCAGTTTTACCAGAGTTTTTACACTCCAGTAAATTCTCTTTATCATGCTATCTGTGCACAAATAGATATCATAGCCAACCTAGTTCTGTATCTCGACCAAACCTATTCCTGCAGAAGAGATATTCCTAACCTTTGCAACATGGTGTTGGAGATATTGCATGAGAACATTGAAAAGCAAAAGCACAGGATTGTAGAGTGGATATGGTTCGTTGTTCAGAAGCATAGAGACAGTACCAATCACGAACCTTTTCTGCGATCTACTATCCAACCTCTGCTCTCCATGGTGACCAAGATCAATATTTATCCGTACATTGAAAATCAACTATTTGAAAGATCAAAAAAATATTATGTTGCCGCGGCCGACAGAATTGTAGCACTAAAAGAAGTTGGAGAGGATTGCCTTAAAGCTGTCAACAAAAGGTGTGATGATGAGCACATTCTTATAGCCTTCTTTTATCCAAGCACCAAAGACGAGTTTCAAAAGATTTTGGCAGAACAGCTTGTGAAGCGTGTAGTAGATAAATTTGGAGGGGTATTCAAAAATTCCCTGGAAAACGAGGACCAGCCATTGCTCCGTTCCTTGTACATATTGGTTAATAAAACCAACGCTCTTAAGCCATTGAGGGATCAGTTCCTTGAATATATCAAAAATAAAGGCAATGAGATTGTGCCATCAAAAATATTAAGAGCTATGGACATCTGCAGTCCCTGACCTTAATGTACGAGAGATCGAGTTCCACTTTTGAGGAGAAGCATAAGGCAAAAGTTAATGATCTTATTGGCCTTCAATATCGACTAGAAAGCATTTGCGAAGAATGTTTTGATAATAATGATTTATTCCTCGAGGTAGTCAGCAAGGCATATCGCATAATCTTATCCGATGGAAAAAGAGAGGCTCTTTATGCAAGACTGTTTGCTGAATACTTGGACAATTTTCTGAGGTCAAGCCCCAGTTCGGCCACATTTGAATCCCATGTAAAAGTGTTGGCTAGGATACTCAAATACAACGAGCAAATGCTATTGTTTGTAGAAAATTATGGTTACTATCTTGGCAAGAGGCTATGGTTTCCACCCTCGGTGGCAATTTATAATTAAAGAGACCTTCATATTTTAATGTCAATTAAAAACAGTCTCATCGGAGGTTTTTCTATGTGAGTGTTTCGGGGACATTACAAAACACCTCCACTCGATGCGCAATTCGGGAAACTTTCAACGGTAGAGAATTCATTACACAACTCTCGAGAGGCATGAGCATGCTTGGATTTGTTGACCGGAATGGCAGGACTTTGAATCCTCGGTTGTGTTATCGCAATTCCTAAAGTTGAGCAATACGAGGAAAAAATTCCATCTTTATCTTAGAAACATGATGATTTGAAAATGAGTTGCAGTGATAGAAATAAATATAAAAGAAAAAGAGAGTAAATGAAATACGAAGCAGCGGAAACAAAAACGTAAAAGTTGCAAATTACTTTGCAAAAGCGGAACGTAGGATGGATTTAGCACGAGTTGCAAATCTTCAATATGGGGCCTTCGAAAATAAAAATTGCAATTTCTAGAAAAGAAGGTAAGGATGGGAGGAAAATCTCATGTTAACGAAGAGAGTGTGGGACTGAAAGCGGATAAATAGAGATTTGACGGGTATTGGATCGGTATCCCTGTTACAAGGCTCGATCAGAATGAAAACCTAAACATATTTAGGGTTAGTGTTTCTTCGGTGTTCTCACTCCTTTCACCTCAGATTTCACCTACAGCACTGTCGTCGGATGGTGCTGGTTCCTATCAACCATATATTAAAATCTGGTCCACTGTGTCCCGACTGGAACCCGCGTGGACGACTGTGAGTCAAACGGTGTTAACCGTTGGAATCATAACGTGTATATATATATATATATATATATATATAGGAGTCGGGCGCTAGTAAGGAACTGGATTTATCCTTCGAAGCAGTCTAGATATGATGACCTGCATCGAAGAAGAAGTGAGACGTGACTTTTTGGGTAAATTGTTTAATTAAAATCATAATTAAAAAAGGTTATAACATATATAAATTATATATATATATATATTAAAAATAAAAATAAAAATAAAACTATATATACATTTATCATTTAAAAAAAAAAAACTAGTTTCAAAGATAACATTAGAGAGAATTCTACAAGATAAGGTACCAGTGCTCAATGACATGCCAAGCAAATAATCCCAAGTAACAAAAATTGTCGATATATATAGCTTTGAGGACAAAGCTTTTAAGGGAAAAGGGATAAGCCCTAATTCCTAATTACAAGAGAGTATGAGGACGAATTATACATTCAAGATGACAACACAAGTGAAGAAAGTTGGGAAGCAATTAAAGCAAAGAAAATTAGTATCCATAAAACTTTGAGGACAAAGTTTCTGAAGAGAAGGGCAATGTTATGAGTATAATTCATAATGAAAATAATAAATATAATTATTAATAGTTAAATAGGGATTATGTAAGTAATCATTAAGTTAGTGAAAGGGCATGTCTAAAAGACATGCCCATTAATGAAAGGCCACCTGCGTAGGTATATAAGCAGGGCCTCACTGTAACATTTATCATCATCTCTTATACATTTTTATATATAATATATTATTATTACAATACCTCTTGTGTATTTATAACTTAAGTCAACAAGCCTACAACTTTGTTGCTCCAATACAGCAAATCTAGGTTCCAGATCTAGAAAACCCGACAGAGAAAATATAGATTTGCAACTCACCGGTTGCTCTGAAGCCAAAATATTGACTGATCCACACCCTCAAACAGGATTTACAGGACTCAACCAAAATTAGGCCCTATAAACCCCAGTGCTGCCCCTGAAGCCCCTACGGCAGCCTCTGCAGCCCTTGCGTCCCTCAGCGCTGGCCTAGAAAGCACTGTGTAACCCCAGACTAGGTGACGCAGTCCCTACGCTGCCCCTAAGGGTCTCTGCGTAACCTCTAAGGGTTTCCAGCTACCTTATGCTGCCCTGGGAGTGACTGCGCAACCCCTGCGAGCTAAAGCTGCCCCTGCGCTGCACAGCTGTTGCCCTCTTGCTGCTGAACCCCCTGCTCCTCTACTCTGCCTTTCTGAAGCTGCTCTTTGTCTCTTGCTGATTCTAGACACTGGGATCAGATCATCCCCTTTGTCTAAACTCCCTCTCTGCAGTTGAAACACTTCTGAGAATTCTTAGCAAACCCTGCCCTAGAATCTCAGTTTAGCTTCAGTGCTCTGCCTCTGTGTGTCTTTACAAATGACCCCAAGCCTTTCCTTTATACTTTTCTCATTGGGAAACCAACGACCATGATCAGATCTTGAATCAATGGCTAAGATTAAAAGAAAGTTTGATCCATGTGAATTAAGACAATTTCATCACATGTTTAATTTAATTAACTTTAATTATTGAATTTTCCTAAGTTTAGACTTAGGAAATACATTAAAATAATTAATTAATTAAATATCTCCCAAACCAGATGAAATTTCCCAAATCCCTTTCTGGGTCTTGTAGATCAAGTGTACTCTAGTCCCTCCACAAAATTTGGGAGCTAGAGCACATCTGATGCTACCCCAAATACACAAAATCTCAACACTCCCTCTTAGCATCAGGAGTGTGCTCTAGCAATAGATCACACCATGCATTACAAGATTTTGGGCACTAGTTTCTGTGTTGTTGATGCTTGGCCTGTTGCCACTCAACTCTGCATTGTTGTTGCCATTATGTACTGATGCCCATGACGCTGACGCTGCCACTGCCACTGCAACATTTGTACTGCAGCTCCCTCTCAATTTGTTGCATCCGTGTTGCTTATAGCATTGCCACTGTTGATCTGTGGCACTGCAACTTCAGTTGTTGAGAGAACCAACTGAATCTCCTGCCCAATCTTTGACAGACAAGTCAGTTGGGTTGCATCCTCATCACTGAAGCTCCATAGGTTGTTGATTTGTGCTGGCATCTGAAGGATGATGCACAGTAACAGCTCTGCATTGCGTAAGAAAACTCCCTCTACACTGTTGAAGTCACATCAACCCCTTGTGCTGAAATCCCTCACGCTGCTACTGTGTTGCGTTGTCCTCTTGAAGCCTCCACGCTGTTGTTGTTGCACCTGCATTGCGCTGCTCCTTCCAACCTTCATATCTGCCTCTGCTTCATTCGTGATCTATCCACCCACTGCTCCACTTGTCCCGCTATTGTCTTAAGGCTCCCGTAGCTCGGATGTGATCCAGGAGATGAGTTGCTCAAGGATCCCTCCAATTATTCTATAGCTCCTCCACAAATCCATGTCGCCCCACTTTCGTGGTTCATGAGCGCTCATGGCTGCATCATCTTCCGACCCATCATCCAACAGCCTTGGAAGAAGAAGCTTCCTTGTCATTTTTCTTCTGAGGACAATTGCTATCAAAATGTCCTAATTCACCACACTGGAAGCATTTGATCTTTGACAAATCCTTCTTCTTCTTTTCCTGCTGCCTCTTTCATGCCAAGGCTGCTTCTTTTTCATCTTCCCTCTTTACTTTGCTCGATCCAGAGTTGTACTGCTTCTTGGTGATTCTACGGAGTTCTTCTTGATGCAGAATTGCCCACAAGTTGTCCCAATCTGGGAGTTCCGCTCTGCCCAAGATACTTTGGACAAAGGTTTCCCACTCATCTGTGACTGCGCTGAGAGCAGTCCTGACCATCAGCTCATCTTCCACCTTAGCACTCGTTGCAATCAACTGATCTCTGATCGACCGCAATCTGAAGAGGAAATGTTCCATGTCTTCTCCCTTGGTCATCATGAATGACCGCATCTGAGTCTCCAATAGCATCTTCCTTTGGACAGATTTTCCCTCATATAGGGATGTTAAGGCCTTCCACATCTCATAAGTTGTCTTCTTTTCAGCTATATGTGGGACAATATGGTCCTTAATTCCATCCATGATCAGCCGCTTAGCATGTCCAGCAGCTTCATTATGCTTCCTTAGGAGATCTGCGTCAATCGGTGTGGCCAGAACTTGTTTTGCATGGTCTCTTAGATGATATGCCTCTAGGACTATCAGGATCCTAGCCTTCCAAGCTAAAAAATTGGATAAGCCATCCAATCTGTCCTGATCACGCAGTCCATGAGGAGCCATCTGCTCAAAAATTTGTCGGAGCTCCCTTTCACTTTGCTAGAGATCTGGATCTAAGGCCCTTGGCGAAACAGGAACCTTCTACTCCCTCTAAAAACTTATTTCCCCTCTTGGAAATCTGCCAAATCAACAATGATTCAACTCTCTTTGATCCTCTGATCAATCTGCAAGTTTCTTTGGCTAGAAACTCTCTAAGAAATTGATCTCCTCCCGCTCTTTGTCACTAGTGCTTAGGCTAAAATTTTGAAAACTTCGGAAATTTAACCCCACCAGCACCTTCTGAATTTCTACAGCTCTGCTTTAGGTTCTTCTGGATCTGACAACTTCAAATCCGCGTCACACTGGCTGGCTTCAGACAATCCCAACACTGCCTTTGCGCTACCTCTGCGCAGTAAGTGCGAGGGCCTACTAGGAGACAGTGTTAGACTACGTCATCGATGTAGAAGCTGAGGATTTGTAATATTATGCAGTAGTTTCTGAATACAACTCTTTGGATGACTTACTGGTTATCCGATACAGAGAATCTAACTGGCAGAAAATATAGTGAGAAATTATCTCACACTGTTACTGGCGATCTGATACTGATCTAGCCACTAAATGGCTAGCCCCACGCTATGTTTGCGCAACCACTGCATCGGCTCTGCGTCACAGCTCCTAGGGACTGCGTCACTCCTTCTGTTGATCGATCTGCCAACTGGAAACTCAGATCTCCGGCCCTTCGGTCTCACAGCCCGACTCCCGGCACTAGATCTGAACTGCTCCTCGGCAGATCTGCGAATCTCCTCAGAGGCTCTGCGTTGCCCAGCGTGGCACTGCACAACCTCTCTGAACTTCTCTCTGCCTCCTCTACAATGTATTCCCCAAATCAGAAAAAACTTCCTCCGACAAACTATCCCTGCCGCTCACTACAACAAATCTCTTTGATCTTCCTCCGGCAACTGCTGCGTTGCTCTCTTGAGAATTCAATCTCTAGAGTCTAGATCTCTCACTCGATGTGTTTTCCAAATGCCCATCAAGCTCCTCTTTATAATCTCTCGTTGACGAATCAACGACCAAGATTAAAACACAATCAAAGGCTAAGATTAACTGGGAGTTGATCCGTGTCTTTATCTAGAAGATTCACACCCGATCTAATTAATACACTTTAATTAATGACATTTCCTAAGTTTAGACTTAAGAATACATTAAAAATGATTAATTATTTTAATTAATCCTTTCCGGGTGGAATTTCCCAAAACACTCACTGGGTATTGTGGAATGCATGTGTCTTAGCCTCTCTGCAAAATCTTGAGGCTAGAGCAAATCCGATGCTACAAAAATCAACAAAGACATTACAATGAATTTCAAAATTCCTGCATTTAGGATATAATTGGTTCTCACTCAATACGAAGCTTAAATTATTCAAACATTCTCACAATAACGCATTCAGCATTGTCCCATTATGAAGCAGTTTGAATTTTCTTAACTCAAACTTGCCCATTAATGGCCATAATTCGTCAACGAGGTAATTGTTGAAAAGAGTAACTAGGTCGGTCTTCATAATTATGTACTTACAAAAAGAAGAAGTTAAAATAATAAAATGTATTTTTGTTTTACTTGCTTCATGGGTTTCATGAGCAAGATTTTATTATAGGTCTATAGACTTCTTCTTGATGTCTATTAGGAATTATCTTCTAGATATAAATGAAGTTAAGTGTCATATTCTTGAAGGGTCTAGTCATCAATATGCTCCAAGATCTTGACAATATACCATGAAGAGATGACTCCCAAAAGATGCAAGAAGATGCTCTCACAAATGCTGAAATTACAGTCCTTCATGTCGGCCTATATTCATTGGGAAAGTCAGCCTACAGGTCGCCCTAAAAGCCAGACGGAACACTATATATAACCCTGTCAATTGCGGCTCATTAGCACACAAGAACTACAATTGTCTCTATGATTTTACAGTGGAAAGTTTGCGGATATCTCAGAGATTACATTGCAGATATTTCTAAGGATACAGTGCGGATCTATCTCAGGAAGAATTACGAATCAATCTCAGAAAGAAGTGCGGATCTATCTCAAGAAAAAGTGCAGACCTATCTCAAGAAAAAGTGCGGATTAAAGGCAGGAAAAAGTGTGATGAAGTGCGGATTACACTGAATCTAATACAGACATCTCCAAGAAGACAGTGCGGATAAAAAGACAACATATAGTGCGGATAAAAGGGCAGTGCATAGTGCAGATTTAAGAGGAAGTAATGTGTGGAATAACAAAGTAAATAAGTGCGGATATCTCTGAGTTTTAAGGAGAAAACTTAAGAAGTCTACTGCAAGGGTAAGTCACTGATATATTATTGTTAAGGGCAGTTGATTTGAAGATAGAATTTGTTGAAGTTGAGGCTGTCATCACAAGGAGAAGAGACAGCAATAGTGAGGAAGGTAAATCTTTGATTTACCTTCCTACAGTTCAAGCAATTCAAGTACAAGCATATGCAAGGTAAGGATCAAGGATTGATGCAGAACTAAGCTAGTTGGTGAAAAGAAGAATCAAGGTTGAAGAAGCTGGACCAAGGTCTTGGAAGCATATCTAGGTCAAGGGTATGAGTCTGGGTCATGGGACTTGTCATTTGAAGATCTATAAAAAGAATTCTTTGTGAGTTTTCTTCTCCAAGAGGGAGAGGTTTTGCGTTGAAGTTGAGACCGTCATCACAAGGAGAAGAGACAACAATAGTGAGGAAGGTAAATCTTTGGTACAAGCATATGCAAGGTAAGGATCAAGGACTGATGCAAAACTAAACTAATTGGTGAAAAGAAGAATCAAGGTTGAAGAAGCTGGACCAAGGTCTTGGAAGCATATCTAGGTCAAGGGTCTGAGTCTGGGTCATGGCACTTGTCATTTGAAGATCTATAAGAAGAATTCTTTGCGGGTTTTCCTCTCCAAGAGGGAGAGGTTTTGCCCTGGCTCTAGGAGCCTAACTTTTGTGTCTTGTGCATTTTGATAATTAACTTGATAAAAGATTAACTAAGCTAAAAGAAGAGAAGACATAAGTAACACAAGCAAGCTCACAAGTAATTATCAAGAAGAGAATTTGTATTAATCACCAGCCATCCAAATTCTCAACAGTAATAAAATGTACAAAGATGAGCAAACTTTGCTAGCATCTCCAAGAGAATTGTAGTAAAAATAAAAGATTATATAGTGAATGCCAAAATGGACAATAGAACACAATGAAACCCACAGGAACAAAATGGGAAGCATCCCTCTAGTTGTTTTTCTAGAGTCTACACAGCACATCTAACCTAGGATTTGAGATTTACTCATACTGCCTTTTATGACCAGAGCCATATATAATGCTAAGAGGTGATAAGCATGTAAACAACAATGAAACAAGATTATTCTTCTAGATTTTTTGGTTGGAGATGACAAATCTAACAAAAGTGTGGAGTTATACATCTCCACTTCCTCTACTAGGCAACATTGAAAGGCATTTGTTGCATGCTCTTGCAAAAAAAAAAGTATAATAAAAAGGAGGTTTGGAAACTATCAAGTTCACAAACAAGTCATCTTGGTGTGACGAAAGAATCTGTCAAAGGTATTCCATTATCTCTATAAGGAAATCATTTTTTAAGCCATTGCCTCAAACTACCTACATTGGTTTACTCCACAAGTGGTTGTCCTGATGGTGGAATGCAGGTGGAGGATTCAAAATGAATCCAAAAAAGTTATACAAAACATTGATCATTAGAACTTCCTCATATGACAGAAAGCTAATTGTTTCAAATGACAGTTATTTAGTGTAACAAATTTTAAACCTTTAAGACAGTTTCTACCAGAAAAGACTACGGTATGGCAGATAGCGGTTTTTCTAAGTCAGTGAGTTCTTCTACCGGACCAGCAAGTTGCAACGAGTCATGACTCCTCAGAGGCTTAGATGGCAATGTGGCGTATGGTGCAGATGGTCGACGGTGCATCGGTTACTCCAAGCTCCAAGACTCTGCTCGCAGCTCAACACTCCTCCTGCTCCAATGCAATGTGGCGACGTTGTGCAATGTGAACCGACTCCTCTTGCTCCAAGCCTCCAACGCAATGCGGCGGTGGTTATGAAAAAAAATTTAACCTATAACGATTACCTTTAAGTTTTAACTTAAGAAAGGTGAAAAAACAGGTGTTCCCGGCGAAGGTTTGGGTGATCCGTTTCCGGAAATATGGATACGGATCACGAATTTTTTCAGACTCATATCCATATTTCCAGAAACGGATAAAATACAGTAAAAAATAAATAAAAAACGACGGTCAATCTGAAAACGTTTTTTCCGGTATTACCAAAAATGCCAACAATATGTTTTTGTTCCGTTTTAAAACCATTTCATACCAGAATCTGTTTTGGATTCGGAGAACGGTGTTTCAGGGCTTTGACCTCGGCATTTCCGGCAACTTAACCTTTCTGGGTTTTTTTGGGTTTGTGGTGGAGAGCCCAAGATCAATTTGGAAGAATTTTCGGAGCACTTTTGGAGGCTCAAACCGGGGTTTCTTCCAGCCAGCAGCTGCAGAAATTCCAGGGCCAGTGCAGTACATTAAGGAGAAGTCTTTCCTTCGCATCCAGGTGAATTTTTCTCACCTGGGATTGTCTAGTTTCCTTTGGCAAGCCCAGATGCACACATTCCATGCATTGTACTCTCTTTTGATAATAAAATGGCTCAGTTTGGTGCAGTTCTGGTGCAATTTTATGGGTGTTTAATTGTTGTTTGAATTTTTCTGTGTTGCATGGATATTTTGCTTAATATTGCTGTTAATTTTCCATTTGGAACATTACAATTTATCTTTGCCCTATTGCTGAGGAGATTATTCATATTGCTGATTCTTTTGATGCTTTTCTTTTTCACACATTTACATTGAAAGGAACACTGGCACAGTCAGCTTATCTAAGGATGGCCTTCAACTGGAGAAGGATCTTTGGGTCATAGTGGAGCATGATCAGGAGCAGACGGTGGAGTTCTCTCGTCACATTCAGGGGTCTTAGTTTTTGTTCACTCTACAGATGTCACCATTCTCTCTGGACATCTTTTTCCTTGTATCATCAAACGCATGACATTATAGATTTTTGTTCTCACTTCCTGTGGATCTCTGCTGTACACGGTGTATAGTTTTGTTGACAGTTCTCTGGGACCTGTGGCCAGTTATTTTGGTTTCTTCTGTGACTTATACAGGATTCCAGCTTTTGTTGATCTTAGGTACAGACCTCTGATATGCTAATTTTTGGTTTCTCTTCCTATAGGCATGATATGTTTTGCAGCATTCTTTTAGGGAATTTGTCTGTTACCACTTGCTGATTATCATATTGCTGCAGTCTACAGTTATATTCCAGAATACACTTTTCAAGTGTATATACAAAATGCAATTTTCTTCATTTCTCTATAGATGAAATTACGCATCTATTTCCTTGGGAAAAAAATATCACATAAAGGACAATCTCAGGTAGCAACAATAGTGATCATCCTTGAACAAGTCACCTATGGAATATTTAGAATGAGGTAGGTGAGATGCAAATTATAAAATATAAATATTATATACACATATATGAACTAAGTCTACTAGGAACTAGGACAAAACCTCGCATTGCCTATTCAAGGATAGATGATAATGTGTGTGTTCGCGCATGCTTGTATGTGTGAGCCTAGTAAGGGATAGTCAAGTGACAAGTCATAATGTCCCACAAGCACGCTTATATAGCTCCAAAAATATAGTGTCAGCAAACTTGAGGGATACAACTAACAGTCTTGTGATTATCTTATATCCTGGGGCAGATATGTTTAAAACAATGCGGTAGACAAAAAAAGTCAGGCTAATATCTCAACAGTCACTGATTAGAGTAACTATGAAGGCATTGAACATATAAAATGATTTTGAAACATTTGATCCACTGAGCTTTGGTTTTTCAGTGCAACAACTAAAGCCACAAGGACCAACAATGAAAAGACAATACATGGGAAAAGATGTCTTCCATACTTATATTCATGTACTTGAAACAAAGATACTGGTATTTGCCCGCTGAGATTATTAGAAGAAAGGTCCCTGCAAGCAGCCAACGAAACCCATATCAATGCTGAGAATAAGATGCACCCAAAGGACACGTCCCTAGACAAATTTAGAAGCTTTTCAGAAAACAGAGAAATGTTAAAGAACTCCATCGTCAAATAAGGTTAAAATATAAACCCCAAAAGTATTATCACTACCTAGAACTGGTATATTTTCAAAAAAAATCCCAGGTGAAAACAACCCCTAGAAAGTGATTTCCACTAATGGAGGTTTTTCAAATACATCATTTCCAAACCCATGAATTATTATTTACTAACTTGCCCCCTTTATTATCACTACGACTACAAATTTGAAGAATATTCCTATATGCATAAGACTCCATAAAATTAATACAAATACCAAAAGCCTCAGAAGCCAGCATAATACAAATGCCTTACAAATTTCAAGCTTAAGTAGCTAAGTTACTTACAATTCTATTAAATTTGGAATCTTTGATAGAGAAGGTGGAATATCTCCACTAAGCCTGTTGTTGCCTAACACCCTGTTCAAATTAAGGACATTAGTGGGAAAAGGAGCCATGGAAGCAATAAGTCATAAGACAACTTTAAAGGACCTTGATTTTATGAATAACACAACTACTTGAGAATTTTTAGAAAACTTATTGATCAGATCCTTAGCATATTCTAATATAATTCTCGTAGACATATACAAAGAAACTGCATATAATTTTTATTGTCTTATTAATCAGATCCTTCGCATATTCTTATAGAGTTCACATTGACATATACAAAGAAACTGCATATAATTTCTATTTTAATGCCATTAAAAATGTGAATTAATTTTATCCAGCAAATTTTGAGATCAAGTTGCTTACAGGTACTGAAGATTATCAAGCTGGCCCAAAGTATTAGGAATCTCTCCTGTGAGTAGGTTGCTTGCCAAATTCAGGTTCTGTAGACTAGTCATGTTTCCAAGTTGAGGTGGTATGCTTCCTGTTAATGAATTACCTTCTAAAGTCCTGCATCATTATAACATTGTAGACCACTTTGTGCGTGACTCAAATGAGAGAGAACATATCACAAATTGTCTATTTTAAGTCCAAAAGATGTATCTTTATGTCTCCAATTCACCCCACTAGCAATTAGTTGGTTGACAAGAAATGACAACATTTCTTAAACTTCTATAACACATCTCCATACAAGTGTGGCAATTCAACTCATCTACATTTACACGGACATTTACACAAGAAACAACATGATTCATTACATGGAAAGTTAGTGAAATAACCATATCATTAATCAATCCTTCTTCCAGAACAAATATAGTGCCATTCATAAACAAGTACAAGTTTGATCATTGGAAGAACTTAGATCTCCTAAATGCTACTTAGCTAGGTACTTGTAAATGGGAAAAGATCATGGTTGTAGATATACGACCACTCCTATCTTACAAAAACCTCTTTTGTTTACAAGAAAATTAATATTTTGTAATGTCTTGATGCATACACCAGACATACTGTAAGGCAGAAACCTATGTCGTCTCCGGTGAAAGACCTAAGACATGTAAGACAGATTCCCACATTTTTAGTTTGACCATCCTGTTTTACAAGATCTAGACATAATATTTATCAAAATATGTGTTTGTTTCACACCTACAATCCTAAAGAACAATATAATTTATTATTTTCCACAATGCATTGTTTCCATGAATCTAATGCCAATACTTCAAATTGATCCTATATAAAGTGGTCTTAAAATATTGATCAGTAATAATAATTGTAACAAAAACAACTGTAATAAATTATAATAAAAATGATAATAATAATAGTGATCAATGATCATAATAAAATAACTAATTTATTATAACGGAACAAAAGGTATAAGGAAGAGAAATTTTTACAATAGAATTAAGGGAAAAGCTAAATAAAGAAAAGGTAAAAGTTGAATGATTAAGAGTTAAGTGCTTGATGACAAATGAAGTCTACACATGGATGGATATGAAGAATAACTATTTATTGCATTTGGAGAAGGCAGTGAAATATCTTTTGATTGGACAATCTTGATGTGAAAGAAATAGAAGTTGGCATAACTAGTTGATTGACAGCTCAATGGGCTCTCATTTGTTATGACTGAGAGGTTGGTCAGGAGGAGAGTCATCCTCCACACACGATTTTGGCTATTGATTGTAGCTCAGCTTGAGATAATAGCAGAAGCTCAACAGTTCTATGTTTACCTAGACTGTAAATCAATTCTCCTTGAATATTTCATGTATGACTTTTGTTACCCAGCAAAATGGATAAACCCTAGGAGAAAAAAAAATTCTCCATTCTAATCAGCTAGCCAGCCAGCAGCACTATGATGATCCACAGATATCTTTGCCTCAGAGCTCTCCACCTATTTATCTGGTCAATGCTCTCTCCTGTCTAGCATACTTCTTGAAGGTGGGTCATCTACCAAAAGGTACACTAAAAAATTTCTGTAATCATATTCTTTCATTTAATGTTAAGGACAATCTAATGTGGATCACTGGTTGAGTTGGATGATTGACCGCTCTTGATTGTATACTTGTTTCCATACTTCAAATAGGAGGTTATCATTTGCCCCTAGTCCAATGTGACTTTTCATAGGGCCTTTTTTTTTCCACTATTCAAGAAGGAAAGAAATAGGAGGCAATAGTTGATATAGTGTGCCCAAGATAACCCATATTTGTCACTTTCCATTTGTTTTGATTTCCACCTCCATCCTTTGGGTTGATGACCATTTGTCACCGATACAAGCACCTTTATCCACATCTCTAAGTTAGGGCCCCGAAACTCTTCCCTAAGAGATTGAAGCAGCTGAAAGAGAGATAAAAGCATATATGGCCACAAATGAAAGAAAATGGAAAAATGCAGATGATGGCTAGGACTAATAATAAGCACGTGAGCAAAATCCTAGCTTGAGCTGTACCCCGCATTAACCATCAACTAGTTCCTAAGCATATCATGCTCTGGCTAAATCAAAGGAACACATAAATCTCCCACCCTCGATGGGCAATGATCTGCTACATCTTTATGGGGGATTGAACAAACATTAAGCAAGGCCTTCTTTAAGTTGCACACATGAGATTCTCTCCCATGAACCTCAAAGTTGAGGTAACTTCCATCCCATAAATGAAGCAGGAGAAAAACAAGAGATGTAATTGTGGCGTACCTGGAAACTGGTGCAAAGGATTTATCATAATCCTCTCCCTCTTTCTAGAATAATCTTCTAGCCACGAATCTTGCCTTATAATTGTCAATGCTCACATCTATTGCATGTGTGATCTCATATATTATCTATCAATGACAATTCATTGAACTCGGAGGTCAGTTCCCTCTGAAGTTGAAAATAGGGTTATTGAGGAAGTATAGGCTTCTCCTTCAATGAACTCGTCTACTCACAAGCTTGAGCTAACTCTTATGTACATTTCTTCCTCTTCTCAACTGGGACAAATGTATTGTCATGATCCTCTCCCTCTTACTGGGAGAACCTTCTATCGTCGGATCTTGCAAACACCATGATCAAAGCATACTTCAGGCTTGCTTTGTTCTTCCACTTGCTACCAAAGTCTAGGCAACCTTTGATATGTACCTGCAATCCTCACTAGGAGGCCATGGAAGAACGTTTACAATCAAGGAAAGAATTCAAAGACAAAAGACTAACTACTAGTAAAATCAACAACAATGGTAATAATCAATTAAGAGAGATAAAAAATACTTATCTCTTGAGAAGAATATTGGCTTCCTCTCGATTTGTATCCCTCCTGCATCCATCTACAACTTTATCAGCTTTATCCACATTATCACCATGAGGTCATTACAAGAACTAGGATTTCTTCAACAGAAACATCCAATCTAAGGGTTTTGTCCATAAACCCTTAGCGCTTTCTTTTCCAAGCCTTGTTGCTTGCTAGGGTTTACTAACCCTAGATATCCAAAGAACTTTGGTCTTCCAAACCCTAGATTTTCCTTGAAAAATCTTAGGGTTTCTACTTTCAGCGGAAACGTTTAGCTAAGGTTTTATCTCAAACCTTATGTCTTCATTACCCTTCAAAAATTAGTCCAGGGTTTACAAACCCTAATTTCACAAGACCTTTGCAAAAATCTCTTTTCCATATCCAAGAGTCTTCAGAATCGGAAATGTTTCATCTTGATGATAGACCTTCTTGGATCAAACGTTGTTGCCAAAATTCTAATACTCAGAACAATTTTTATTAATCGTATTATGAGTTTGTCAATCTTTTGGCACCTCTATATAAGGTCATTTCAACAATATAAACTAAATCCAAATCAAACAATAGTGCATACATCAAACTTCAACATATTGTGGCACCTTTTGCGTTTTGGACATGCAAGTTGTCTTAGTGCAAACAGTTCATTCGTACTTTGCCTTATCTTGCTCATATTAGTAAATAAGTTCTATAAATTTTTGCCATGGTTTCAGAAGCATGAATATCCAATCATCTTTGTATGAGACATCTAAACAGAGACATAGAAGGAATACTTTAAGGTTTCTTGATCTTGCATGTCAAATTTTAGATTGTATTGCAACTTGAAACTGTGGCCAAATCAATCCTTTCTTCAGTATAGAGATCTTTTTTAATTTTCTTCTGGCTACTTACTTCAAAGAGATATCAGGTCAGCTCCTTGCAATACATTTCGTCTAGTTCTTCTTTTATGTATAGAATGGAGATCTCTTAACATCAGATTGACTTCCGAATAAGATGACTTGCTTTTAGAGAGTTTACGGTCATAGAAACGAGATATGCTTAAGACTGTAGTAATTTTGACTCCTTGTAACTTTCTGATATAATTTTTACTATTTTGAACTTCTATCACTTTGTGGCAATTTATATAAAAGACTTGCAGCCTACTAAATCTGGTAAGTCTTCTAGATCCTGAAATAAGGGCATTCCTTAACTTGGAGATCACCTACAAATTTGCATCCTCGTAAACAAGATAAATTGGTCTATGATCAAAAACAAAAACATGACTTGGATAATCTAATATTTAAGGCTTCGCCTTATTTAATACTCATGTTTTATAGGACTCTGGCTTTGATGGATTTCTTGATAATGTGCTTGAACGGTGACAAACTTTTCCCTGGATCTGAGACATCAGTCCTGAGGCTTCTCTGAGATTTTCATACTACTGTAATCAGTAAATTTTTGTAGATGTTCTATGCTAGGAGCAATTTTACTTTTCTCACAGCAATCATACAAATAGTTAAGCAAACTGCAGATAGAACATATAGGTGGATCTTACAGAAGACAAATCAGAAACAGGAAAAATGTGGTGGTTACCGTTGCGTCGGTCCAACGGATGCTTCAACTTGGCTGAAAGTCTCTTGGTATTAACCCGGCCATGTGTCACAACGGTCCTCCAATCGATGACGAGTCAACCCAAGTCCCAGCTCCCGAAAAGTCAGCGAGCATCTCGAAAAAGTCAACGCGGGGGCGGCAAGCTAAAAGTCACTTGTGACGGCCAGTTGGTGTACTTTGACCTCGATTTACCGTGCCAAATAGTACGACGCTAGAAATCGAACTTCCCAGAGTTTTGACCCAATCGGACCATCGGGGACCAAGGTCAGCAGCCATTTCCTACCGCAAAACCCTAGCTGCAGAAATTCGTCCTTCAGCTCAGCCGTACAGATTCGTCCTCCTTCTTCTTCACACGTGTGGGCTGAACTCGTCCTCCAAGGAGCTCGTCCTAAATCAGATGAGAGAAGAAGATGTGTGTTGAGTTGTGGTGAAATGCTCTCCAACTTTGCCTGTATTTATATCCATCATTGGGGTGTGTGACACATCTGCTGGGGGTGTGAAACCTTAAGGCCGACCTGCACATATAATTTATTATGAATAATAAATTCAAAATAAATGTTCTGCTCATCGGATTAAGATATATTATATATGGATTTTACACCTCTTCGAAAGAGGAATCCAACAAAAATATTAGCCTCTTAATCTGAGCATCATAACATGGAGTTTGGACCTAGTTGTCCAAATTTAACACTCCCTCTCAACTAGGGAGAACTCCATCCATCAGTGCAATCAAACATCGTGCGTCATCCCGCCGTAACTTGCTTTGCTGGCCTCTTTATTTCGGAACAGAAGTGGGTCAGTCACAAAGACATCATCCCCCGACTGACATAATCAGTCCAGAGGTTCAAAACCTCTATCAAACTCATGAAGAGTATCCAACCAACCCAAAGTTGGTTCATCTGACCCGAAGGCAGGCAGAGGTCCCAGACCTCACTAAACTTGATCCCAGATCAAGTGGTTGGACCGTGCCATCCTAGATAGAGAGTACGGCAATCTCTGATGCGTCCATCGGTCTTTGCTAATAGTCTCTAGCTTTTCCCACCTCATTGGCCAAATGAGAGGTACTTCCCATGAGCCCTGAACTCAATGGGTAGGATGCATACGGGGCACAGATAAATGAGTGGCGAACCAGCTCAACAATCACAAGGGTGGGGCAGAAGCATTATGAGTGCTTATAGCTCCGAGAAGCTATCCCCAAAGCCCCCCAGAGCTCCCAGAGCTCATCGTCCAACGGGACCCACATCATAGGGTCGTTCCACGATACCAAGACTCTCACGGAAGGTTAGGAACTTGACCTTCCCCAGGGGCTTAGTGAGAATATCCGCGACCTGCTCATCGGTTCCTATATGATCGAGCCTTACGGCGCCTCGCTGTACCATATCCCGGATAAAGTGGTACCTGATATCAATATGCTTGGATCGGTCGTGGAACACAGGATTCTCAGTCATACGAATCCCACTCTGATTATCACAGAGTATCACAGTGGTATCTGGCACATGTCCAAACAGCTCACTAAAGAGCTTCCGCAACCAAACTGCTTCACAACAGGCCATACTAGCAGCAATGTATTCGGCCTCCGCGGTGCTCAAAGCCACCGACTTCTGCTTACTGCTCATCCATGAGATCGAAGCAGAACCAAGATTGAAGCAGCATCCAGATGTGCTCTTACGATCCACCACACTGCCAGCCCAATCGGCATCAGTATATCCACGGAGTATCACACTCCCCGCAGTGTATCTCAGCCCATGGTTTATCGTGCCCCGAAGATATCTCAAAAGATTCTTGGCACCAACCCAGTGAAAATGATGAGGCTCAACCATCTGTTGACTCAAAGTGTTCACTGCAAAACATATATCTGGTCGAGTGTTCACTAAGAACATCAAAGCTCCTATGAGTTGACGATACTCAGTAGGATTTGCCAAGATAGGCCCAGCAGCGCTGCCACTCAACTTCTTAAAGTTGAGTTCCATCGGTGTCGACACGGACTTACAGTCCACCATCCCAAATCTTTCCAGAAGCTTCACAATGTATTTTCCTTGAGAAAGGAAAATCTCTCCAGGTCTCTGCCAGACCTCCAGGCCTAGGAAATAGTGCATCAGTCCTAGGTCCTTCATCTCGAACTCAGCAACGAGCTCCCTCTTACATTGATGAATGAGAGGGTCAGCACCTGTCAGGAAGAGGTCGTCCACATACAGCACTAGAATGAGAGGCTTCCCCTGCACAACCTTGAAGTAAAGGTTCGGATCAGCATTACTTCGAGTGAAGCCCGGCTTCATCAAGTAACTATCCATCCTCTCGTACCAAGCTCTGGGTGCTTGCTTTAACCCATAGAGGGCTTTCTTCAACCTGCAGACATGAGTGTCTCGATCCTGAACTTCAAATCCCAGAGGTTGTTCCACATACACCTCTTCCTTTATTACACCATGCAGAAAAGCGGTCTTGACATCCATCTGATGAAGACTCCATCCTTGCGTAGCAGCAAGGGCTATGATTGATCGAATGGTGGTATATCGTACCACAGGTGCAAATATGTCATCATAGTCTATTCCTTCCTTTTGAGAGAAGCCACGGGCAACAAATCTTGCCTTGAACTTTTCAGCACTCCCATCAGATCCATGTTTGATCTTGTAGAGCCATTTCGCGGTGACAACAGATTTGTCCTTCGGTCTCGGGACCACATCCCAGACATCATTCTTCATTATAGACTCATATACTTCGTGCATAGCATCCTTCCAGACTTGATGCTTTACGGCTTCCTCAAAAGATCCAGGATCAGATTGTACAATAGTACTCATGGCAGCTAGATACCCTTGGTATCTACACGGCTTCTTGCTTTCCCGGAATGTCCCCCTTGGGGCAGCATGACCCTCAGCATCTTCGAGGGTGTCCCTGAGCCATGATGGTCTCTTTCCCAGTGAAGGAGATGGATCAATAGGGTCCATTGGTCCTTCAATATCAGGCATTGTCTCATCCTGCAGTTCTTCCAGATTTCCAGGCCTTTCTTCATGATCTTCTCCAGATCTTGGAAGATCTACTACTTTCTTCAGGGAAGCATCTTCGTCAAAAGTGACATCATGGCTTATCTCTACTTCCCTTTGACCAGGTACATAGACTCTATATGCCTTAGAAGTCTCACTGTGGCCCACAAACATTCCTTTCTTCCCAGTAGCATCCAGCTTACTTCTCTTTTCTTTCGGCACATGAAAATAGACAGGACATCCAAAAATTCTAAAATGTGAGACATCGGGTTTCTTACCAGAGAAAACCTCTTCGGGAGTTTTGGAGTCCAGAGCGGAATGAGGGCATCGGTTTTGAATGTACACAGCAGTATTTGCAGCTTCTCCCCACAGAAACTTCGGTAGACCCTGGTCACATAGCATGGCACGGGCGGCTTCCACAATAGTCCTATTCTTGCGTTCAGCAACACCATTCTGCTCAGGAGTATATGCAGTGGTAGTCTCCCTCTTAATGCCAGCTTCTCTGCAAAAGTCTTTGAACTCATTTGACTCATATTCAGTGCCATTATCAGTCCTCAAAATCTTGATCTTCTTTCCGGTCATATTTTTCACCAAGGCTTTGAAGGTACGGAACCACATGAAAGCCTCATCCTTCTTCTTCAAGAAGTATATCCAGGTTTTGCGAGAGAAGTCATCAGTAAATGTCATGTAGTAAGAACATCCCCCCAGGGATGTCACGGGCAACATACCAGATAGATCAGAATGGACTAGTTGGGGAAGGATGGAGATGTCTTTGTGACACTAGAGGGGAAAGGTCCCCTTGTATGTTTTCCTTCAGCACAGCCCTTACATACACCTTCATGATTATTTCCAAAATCAGGCATCCCTGTCACCACCTTCCTTGCTTGGGGAAGGGCTTTGTAATGAAGGTGTCCAAATCTTCGGTGCCATAGTTCGGTTTGTCGGATAGTATCACAAGTCATAGCTCCCAGCGGACTCCCTCCAACCTGGTAGAGTGTGCCAACTCTAAAACCAATCGAGATAGCTTCCTTGAAGCTCTTCTTCCATATGAGCACCTTTCCATCAGAGAATGTTACATTGAACCCTTTGTCTTCCATGGCTGATACAGACACAAGGTTCTTCTTCAATTTAGGTACATAGAGTACATCTTGCAAACGTAGAACTTGTCCTTGAGACAAGTGGAGGGTCACAGTCCCTGTCCCTTTCACAGGATAAGTGGCATTATCCCCAAGGA
Source organism: Pinus albicaulis (assembly GCA_034641835.2). Classification (NCBI taxonomy): domain Eukaryota; kingdom Viridiplantae; phylum Streptophyta; class Pinopsida; order Pinales; family Pinaceae; genus Pinus; species Pinus albicaulis. The sequence goes on along the minus strand of CM076575.1, from coordinate 506,682,078 downwards.
TAATTTCTAGATTAGTATCCCTTTCAACCATGTCAGAAAGTGCTTCCTTGAATCCGGTGATGTGTCTTGAGGCACCACTGTCGATTAGCCAGACATCCATAGTGTCGGGCAGAGATGCAGCTGAGAGAGCAGATACAAGAATATACTCATTTCTTTTATCAACAACATTAGACTCCTCATACCTGGTATTTCTGGACCTTTTAGAAGGTTGGTTGTTTCCACCAAAGTGAGCCTTCCTCTTTCCTTTGGATTTGTCATTTCTTGGATTCCCATTCCTTCGGTTGTTGTTGTTATCATCACTATCGGGAGAATCCTTCTTGAAGGGGCATTCTCTAGCATAGTGACCAGGCCTATGGCAGGTGAAACATTTAACCTTCTTCTCTTGAGTCCTCGTTCTTCCTTTGTCCTTAGAGCCACCAGAGTTCTTCTTTCGGGAATGAGCACCATAGGCAGCATTTCTGTCATTATCGAATTCCTTCATCCTTGTTTCTTCTTGCATACATCTAGACAGAAGCTCATCAAAGTTAGGAATGGTATTGTTGTTGAGAATGGTAGTTGTGAATACTTGCCATTCATATGGGAGTCCTCCAAGTGCGGTGAGAACCATCTCACGATCAGCTATTGTCTCCCCAATAGCCAGCAGATTGTTCCTTGTTTCGGTCAATTTCAAAAAGAAGGTTTGAATAGATTCATCCCGTCCCTTCTTCATATTCTTCAACTTGTTCTTGAGGAATAGCACTTGGTTCACATTGTTTACCTTGAACATAAGGATTAATTTGTCATACATCTCCTTGGATGTGCCTAGTTCAGATACATAGGCAACCAGACTCTTATGTATGGATTCCCTGATCAGCAGCTTTGCTCTGATTTCTCCCTTCTTATACTTGTTTCTCACAGCCGCAGTAGCATTGGATGGAGGTTCTTGAATCTTACCTGTCACATGATCCAAGAGATCATGATCTTCCAATTTGAGGTCTAATATCATCTTCCAGGCATGGAAGTCATCACTTCCAGTCAGCTTGTCATTCTCCTTGATTCAAGACTAGTGGAACCCATTTCTTCCGGTGGTGATTGCTAAAGATAGAGTTTGTCTTCACCTCAGCTCCGATACCATGTAAATTTTTGTAGATGTTCTATGCTAGGAGCAATTTTACTTTTCTCACAGCAATCATACAAATAGTTAAGCAAACTGCAGATAGAACATATAGGTGGATCTTACAGAAGACAAATCAGAAACAGGAAAAATGTGGTGGTTCGTTACGGCGGTCAATAGGATGCTTCAACCAGCAAAGTCTCCTTGGTCAGCCAACCCAGCATGTGTCACAACGGTCCTCCAATCAGTAAACGAGTCAACCCAAGTCAACTCCAAAAAAGTCAACGTTGTCCTTGAAAAAGTCAACGCAGGGCAGCAAGCTAAAAGTCAACGCAGCAGCAGATTGGTCAACCCTTTGACCTCGATTTCTGTGCCAAATAGTACGGCCTTCCAAAATCGAACTTCCCACAAGTTTTCAGCCCAATCGGACCATGCGTTGACCAAAGTCAACGCTGGTCAAACTTTCTGCAAAACCCTAACTGCAGAAAATCGTCCTTCAACTCAGCCGTACTGTTTTTGTCCTTCTTCTCTTCACACGTGTGGCTGAACTCGTCCTTCAAGGAGCTCGTACTAAATCAGATGAGAGAAGATGTTGTGAGTTTTGTTGTGTTGAAATGCTCTCCAACTTTGCCTGTATTTATATCCATCATTGGGGCGTGTGACACATCTGTTGGGGGCGTGCAACCTTAAGGCCGACCTGCACATATAATTTATTAAGAATAATAAATTCAAAATAAATGTTCTGCTCATCGGATTAAGACATATTATATATGGATTTTACACCTCTCCGAAAGAGGATTCCAACAAAAATATTAGCCTCTTAATCTGAGCATCATAACATGGAGTTTGGACCTAGTTGTCCAAATTTAACAATTACTGAGATAATCTTCGGCCTTGATTTTCTAAAGTAGATTACTTCAAATTGCGGTAGCGTTTTGACCCTTACTCCTTTGAATCTAGAGGCTCGGCCTGAGATAAATATGTTGATTTACTCTGTTTTCTTCCAACAATGAAATTTTGACCTTAAACAGAGAATTTGTTAAGGACCTTTATGTTGAGAATTTGGAGGGCTGGTGATATATACAAATTATCTTCTTGATAATTACTTGTGAGCTTGCTTGTGTTACTTATGTCTTCTCTTCTTTTAGCTTAGTTAATCTTTCATCAAGCCAATTATCAAAATGCACAAGACACAAAATTTAGGCTCCTAGAGCCAAGGCAAAACCTCTCCCTCTTGGAGAGGAAAACCCGCAAATAATTCTTCTTATAGATCTTCAAATGACAAGTGCCATGACCCAAACTCAGACCCTTGACCTAGATATGCTTCCAAGACCTTGGTCCAACTTCTTCAATCTTGATTCTTCTTTTCACCAATTAGCTTAGTTCTGCATCAGTACTAGAGACCTTGATCTTCACCTTGCATATGCCTGTGGTTGAATTGTTGAAACTGTAGGAAGGTAAATCTACTGTAGGAAGGTAAATCATAGATTTACCTTCCTCACTATTACTGCCTCTTCTCCTTATAATCACTGTCTCAACCTCTGCCAATTATGTCTTCAATTCAACTGCCCTTAACACTAATATAACAGCAACTTATCCTTGCACTAATCTTCTTGAGTTTGCTCTACTAATCCGAATTGCTGCATCAATCCAGACTTCTGTACCTTGCAATCTAGTTATCAGCAATCTATACCTTCTTATCTGCAGTTTGTACCCTCTTATCCACAATCTCCTTCTTGTATTCTACCGCAATCTGCTTCTTGCACCTCTGTCTCAGATTCGCACTTAATTCACTTTGATATCCCATATATTACTGTCATTCACCCGCACTTATATGTTGTCTTTTATCCGCACTGTATCCTTGGAGATGTCCGCATTAGATTCAGTGTAATCCGCACTTCATCCTTCCTTTAATATGTTGTCTTTTATCCGCATTGTATCCTTGGAGATGTCCGCATTAGATTCAGTGTAATCCGCACTTCATCCTTCCTTTAATCCGCACTTTTTCCTGAGATTTAATCCGCACTTTTTCCTGAGATGAATCCGCAATTCCTTGTTTTTCTGCGCAGTTCAACTGGGTATTTATAGTTGTTGCAGTCAGTTAATAAGCCGACCTGCCAACCGACTTTAACACAATTTGTAGGCCAACTTGAGGTGTAATTTCTTCAGCATTTCTAAGGTATTTTTTCAGCATCATTGAAGGTTGTCTTCACTATATTTTGGAGTTGGTCTTGAACGTTATATGAGGGTTGTTGAGAGCTTCTTCACAAGGTCTTTAGAGCATAAACGTCTAAACTAAATCCTTCATGTATATGACACTTAATTATAGAAGACAAAACCTAGAAGACATCAAGAAGAAGTCCATAACCTATATAATAAAATATTGTTCATGAAACCCATGAAACAAGTACAACAAAAATACATTTTATTATCATTGTCTTCTTCTTTACATAAAAACATAGTCAGCATGAAGACCGATCCTAGTTACACTTTTCAACACTTTAGAGGCTCATATTAGGGCTTATGTTTCTTCAAAGAGGAAAGGCTTAATAGGGTTGTTCTTTCACCCAATGCTCTGAGGATTTCTTCAAAATGATCTCAAGAAGTTCTTCAAGGATAATCTTTGTGCTCTTTCCTCCACCAAAGATCTAATACCATATTGATTTTTCCAGTAAAATAGATACAAGTACTTAATTCTAAAACTGTATAGTTACTTCTAATGATATAGATGATTATTTAGCCCTTTCAATATATCATTAAGTAATTACAGATTCATAAATTCAACCATAGTAACACTAGAGCTATAGAGATCACAATGCACAAAGAGGCAAGAAGATTTTACCTTGGGAAAACCCACAATGGGGGCAAAACCTAGCCAACCTTTTCCTTAGAGAAACAATGCAACAAGAGATGCATCAAAGTCAGCTAATCGACAAGATGACCATCCATCAAGAGCCCGGTCAACCCTCCACAAGATCAAAGACAAATTTCCAAAATTATGTCCATAGAATATCTGCAGCAAGGTCTCCAAGAGAGCCAAAAAACATCCTGCAACTCTACCTCAAAATTCACACTGTGCCACAGACATATACCACAGAAACAAGGTCTTAAGAGGATCGAAATTCGTCCTGTCTCAGCCTCAGAAAATAGGATGATGCCACAGATTTAAGTGCTTCAGATCTTCGCCCTATACCACAGAACCTTCTCACTATATCACAAAAGTATATGCCACAGAAACGTTCACTCTGTTAGGGTACTATAATAATAGGGTTCATAATTTTTGAATTGACTTTGATTGTCTTGTAAATATGTACATACCTTGCTTTCTGCAAGTTGTTTTCCCATATTTTGAAAAATGAAAAATAATAAAAAAAGAAAAGAGGGTAAAAGTCCTAAAAGAAAAATCAAAGGACTTAGAAAAATTAGACCCCAAAAGAAAAAAGAGATAAAAAATAAGACATGAAAGTGAGCAAGTCAAAATGCCACCACTATTTACTTTTACTGCAAGAATAATGATTATGTGCAGATTGTCAATAAATGCCATAATCCATGATTAGTTAAACAGTTTAATCTTAACTTTTCATGCTTTGAATTTTATGTTTTAGATAGAGAATTAAGATATGCCAAACAGTTTAAACTTGACAAATCAGTAGATAAGATAGAGAATAAATGAGGAGCTCAACAGTTTAATCTGAGCCCTCGGATGAAATAAGGTTAGATTTAGATAGTTTTTATGCTTTGAAAGAAAAATTGATTTATGGTTGCAAGCCTAAATGCACCCATGAAAATGAAGTAAAAAATGTTAGAAATAAAGATGGGTAGGTAGAAAGCAGTTGTGCAAGCATGTAATAAAACATCATCGGGCAAAATTACTAATTTCCCTTCCCCTTCAAATACTCAGTATTCTAAACCTTCAGTTTAAGAGGCTCAGAGCATTTCTTTGACTTCTATTGGGACCGGACCCAAGGCTTGATGACTGATTGGTTAAAAATATTGAATTCCTACATAAAGACTACATTCATCAGCATTACCCTTCATCCACTAATCATAATCCCTTTTTCCTAAGTAAAAACTCATTTTTACTTAGTAAAAGTAAAACCCTAATTAACTAATATCATTTCCTTTCAAAAAATCATTCAAAACCCATAAAACGCATTTATCCTAAGTTAAAGTGTGGAAAAATACAAAGACAAGCTATGCTTATTTTCACTTTGCTTAGTGTTAAAAACATGCATTTTATTCATTACATTATCCCTTTTTCATATTAATTTCTAACTTATTTTATTAAAACCCTAATTACACCCTCCCGTATATTATTAAATCCCTTTTATTTTAAAATAGCCCTCAAAACCCTTTATTTTACATTTAAACCAATGTTTAAAATACCTCATGTGCGAAATATAGACGCCGCCCCTATCCCATTGGTTTAAACCTATCTATAAGAGCTAATCCTTGCCCCTATGGTATTTAGACAGTTGTTAATATTCTATTATACCATATATTATAACACGCGCCCAGATATATTTGAAACATTTCTTAATGTTTCAATTGATTTTCCCATATAAAACTTACCCCTCCGCTCGAACCATATAATATAAAGTTTTAAACCTTAATTAATGACTATTTCTAAGGTTTAAAACCCATCCCCGCATGAATGAAAACCCCGCCGCATATAAACCTTGGACCCCACTTTCCAACCTGATGCACCTTTCGCAATTGATCTGGGTCATTCGCAATCGAACCCCATGATCCGACGACAGAAACTCCATATCGCATTTTTAACTTGAGTGATCACCACCATTTCATTTCTACGCGAAATGGGTGGTATTGTGATTTCCTCCCTCCTCCACGTGATCTATTCTTATTGGATCGCGTTGTTTTCCTCCAAAACAGCTTACCACTGAAATGGCGCGCAATAACCACTTATGGTTTTAGACCCTTTGAGCCCGAAAACCACCATTCATGACTTGACCGCCATTTATTGCAGGCGTCTGTTAAACCTAATGTGCCTAATAAACATTGGAGATGCACTCATTTCCTATCTTTTATGTGCGTAAACCCTGTATGACATATCCCAACTATGAAACAAAGAAATTTCTACCATTTTCATGCCAAAAGCTCGCAAATTTCAGCCTGTTACCATTAAAGTTTACTGAGGAGCTTTGCATTGCTCCAGAGATCAAAAAGATACCACAGAACCCGTTCAAAACCTTCAGATACGTCTTCAAAAGCCCAATACCTGTGTATAACAGGTATTCTTCAAACAAATTAAGACTGTTTCAATTTGAAAAGACCTTTTTTAAAGAAAATTTCCACTCGGAGCTTAAAATCCATTCAAAGAAATATCCAGTAAACAGGCCAAACCCTGTCAAAATTTCTGAAAAATCCCTGTTTATGCTGCGCCCTGTTTTAGACACCAAATTTAGCCCATAAATCCTTTTGAAGGTAACCAAAATTTTTGCGCCCTATCTCAAAAGACTTTTTAGCCCAAATTATTCATTGAAAAAGGCTCAAGAAACCCCTATTTCTTGTTTTCTAAATCAGTGAAGGTCTGTAGATCATTTGAAGATTGAAATTGAAGAATAAACCCAAGGAAAGATACCATACTTTGCCTATTTTCATCCAATAAATCCTTGTCAGAGTAAAAAATACTTCTGCGAACTGTTTAATCTTGCAGAAATATCCAAAATGCCTAAAGTTCTAGCAATCCTGAGGGTTCCAAATTGCCAAAATCAACTCCAGCCATGACTTCTAAGATTGTTATTATTGTAAATCCTTTACAACCCCCTATTGTGGACATTGAGCACATTCCATTAGCTAATGTCGATTACAAAATAGCAGACCAATTGTTGAGTTTAATCTACTAGACATTCATAAACGGAGCTATGAGAAGTCCTTAGATAATGAAGAAGAAGTCCATATTTGGGAATCCCACTTGCCCAAATATGTTGTTCCAGTAACTCATCCATGCCAAGAGGTCATTAGGTTGTGTCAATAGTATTATATGCCTGAACAGAGAGCCATAGTCAATGCCAACAAAGATATACTTTTTACCATTATTGCTGAGTCAATTAATCAAATGATACAGCTCAAGCCTGACCCTCAAGCAGTCCCTTTATCCATAGAGGCCCTTACTAAGTTGTACATTGGCCTTGATTTCCCTAAGAGATTCCAAATATTCCAAATCTTCATGCCCTTGCATGTAGAAATTCCTCAAATTAATCCCCCATATTCTACTTCAAGGTTTCCAGAATGTTCAAGGCATGTGATTTCTATGTTATCTTTCATCCTAGGGTATTTTACTGATGAGCATACATGATTCGTTTCTTATCCACTTTTACCCTAGGACAACCTCCATCTATTATCTTTGATTATGCTGGTTATATTGCAGACAATATCCATGACCAATTGATTAAGTTGCCAACTAAAGGAGTGTTCAGATACACATCCTTCCTCTCCCACATGTTCTTATATTTTCAAGCAAATAATTTTCCATTAACTCTTCAAAAGCTTGACATAGAGGGGAATCCTCTTTCAATTATTTTTTGGACCTCTTTGATCAGGAAAGAGTTCACATATGCAGAGTTTTCAGATTCATTCATCCATCCATTGATCAAAATGTTAACAAACACGGAGCAGCCAAGGATAAATGATGAGATGAAGAAGATTTTACAATTGTCAGAGCAAACCAAGACTGGTGATTGGTACTTGTATAAAAAACATACTGAGATTAGAGTTTTTGGTTCCAATTTGTTGCTTTACAAGTTACCCAAACATGTATCAATGAGGATCTTTGCCTTGGAGTATATCAGGCAAATACTAAACTCTGATTCTATCAATTTTCTAGAAGCAAAGAAGAAAACACAGTTTAAACTGAAGAATCAAATAGGACCATTCATTTGCAATCATAGAGATGCAGAGGCAGAAGCAGCAAAACAACTATAGGAATACAAATTTGAAGAGAGTTTTTCCTGGAATTATGATCCTCAAGGCATCCTAAGTAAAATGAGGGTTAAGTATAAGCTAACACCCTTTATTCATGAGGAAAAACCAGAGATAGAGAAATATGCCAATCAAACTGAGTGGACAGAGAATATTTTAGTAGATGCAATGAAGAAAAGTGATACTAGTCACACTTTACAAACTGCTGATCAAACAGAGAAATCCACCACGAGAGTAAAAGAAGAAGATACCTATGTTGTTGAAACCACTACTGAAACTAGGTTCAAATTGAGATATAATAGAAAGCCTAAGTTAGATCCAGTAGGTAAAGAAAAAGCAACCATTAAGGTAGAAGATGCAGATATGCCAGAGACAAATGTTGACACTGCCACAATCATCATCAATCAAACAGTTACTGAGAATCAGGATGAAAAACAGGTTGATAATTCAAATGCACAAATGGTAGAAAAACCACAGAACATGGAAGCTTCATCTTCACAGACAGCTGAGGAGAAAGATTTAGTATCAAGGAAAAGTACAAACAGATCAAGTTAAAAAATGAAGAGATCAAAAATAATATCTATTCTCAATATCTCAAGCAAACACCTACTATTCAAAACAAACTTCTTTCTGCATTTGATTACTCCAATAAAAAGTTAATCATGTCAGTATTGCAGCCTACAGTAAAAACTCCAAAGACAGTGGCAAATTATAAGAAGATTGATTTAGAAGTGCTAACAGAAAGCATACATGCACTTGACCAAATAGAGTTTCACAGACAAAGTTCAGAGATGCTTTATTCTACTATTACAGCTAAAGCCATGAGTGTTCAGAAACTTCAGAACACTATCTCAAATATGAAAGATCAAATGAAAATGGACAAAGCATCTTTGTATGCTAAGGATCTAAGAATCAAATCTTTGGAATAATTGGTCTTACAGGTTGGATTTGACCCAACAAATGTCAAAGCAGCAGAACAATTAATAAAGAAAAAGAATGAGGACATTGCAGCTTTGAGGAAACAGCGTAAACTTCTTCCAAGTGAACATCCTTAGGCCAAAGAACTTATAGAAAGACAAAATGAGAAAGATGATATGATGAACATAATATTTCAGCTCACAGCATAGATAAAAGAAATGAAGATTCCGATGGACAAGCTTGACCAGGAAAAAGAGACAGTAAAAACACAAGAACCACCTACAATCATCCCTATGGTTACTATAGCTGTGCCATCAACTCTAGCAGAAGAGTTGGCACCTAAAGTTCCACTGGCTACTACAGTGTCAGTGACATCATCCACAACATCAGCTACAGAGTCATCTATAACAGCAGCTCACCCTATAGATAAGGCCAGCAAACTGGTCAAGGCCATGGAAGAAATGTCTCTTCAAACCAGTGAGATCAACAGATTAAAACAGATGGTTGAAAATCTTGAAAATCAAAAGAAATTGGCTCAAATTAATGCAAAAACTCATGAGCAAAAGACTATTAGATTAAATGAAGAATTGAAAGAGCTTCAACAAACCTTAACTTTAAAGGAACCAATCTCATATGTGAAGAATTATTTATGGAACAAAGTCATTGAAGCCATCAATGATGTGTGGCCTTCAATTCAAGTGATCTTTGAACAAAGAGATTTGTTGACAAAAGCACTAGCAGAAATCAAGAAGACCAAAGAACAACTAAGCAACAAACCTAAGCAAGTTTTAGCGCTGATAAAGTTTCTCAACAACAAGAACAAGCAAGAGTTAGAAGAGATTGAAATAATAGACAGAACTGAAACTATCCTTGAAGTAAGGAAAGTTATCACCAAGAAGAACCTAATGAAGCAGCTTGAGGAGAAGTGTGAGAACATGAACATAACAATAACTAGATTCATGGTTAAATTTGAAAATCTTAGGCAAAGAACTCTGCCTAACAATTTGGTTATCAATGAAAAACTAATGCCTCAAAAAGACTACAATAAAAAGATCAGAGAATTTGCAAAGGAGCAAGTTGAAAAGTCAGGTGGACAAGGTACTCCAACAGGAAAAGTCTTACTCAGAAGTTTTGAGGACTTACTTTATTTACAGCGTGAGATAAGACACTTGTTTGTCATCAAGCCAACTTTTGCCAGGTATACAGAAGCGGATGAGGATTTCAGGAAGTTAAAGAAAATACAAATTCCCAATGAGGAAGATTGGCAGTCACTTACAGATTTACTATGAAAGGTAAGAAGGCAGAAAGATAACAGTGAAAACAGTTTGCTGATTTGCAATCAAAACAGATTTTTATTACAGCAGTAAACATGTTTTACAAATGGTCAAAGAGTGTCAGAAATTAAAGAGAATCAGTAAAAGAGTATAAGAATAAATAGATCAGATTTCAAAACCAACTTGAAATATCTAAAGCCAGCAAGGAGGAAACCAAGGCAGCCAGCTGCACCTCATCCATAATCAGTTTCTATTTTATTTGAATAAATAAGACAGCTCGCTGATTTGTTGAGCAGTTGTCTCTTATTTTGTTGTAAAGATATTTTTATATCCCTTAGATAATTCCTAGTACTTCACTCTTTGAAGTATTATTGTGGAATAAATTGCTAAAGGTTTCTATAGTCATTTTTGTGGACTTGAAGGCTTTTGTGTTTCAAATTTCGAGTAGCAGACTGGATCGAACCAACTAGCATCATATTTCAGAATTCATGTGATGTGCTATTGAAGTGAAATATTTTCTACTTGTCATTGTTATCTTTCTTTGTTACATGCATCCATATATGTGTTCTAAATTTGAATGAATGAACAGGAGTATTACTTCAGGATTTGTTAAAAGCACCATGTCTTTATTGTTTGTCATTTCTATGTTTTCTGCTGATTTCCAGAGTAGTGAACCCTTAATTGCTCCCTCTTTCGTTTGACCTCTGCCTACTACTTCTCTTTTCCGGATCAAAGAACCCTTAATTGCTCTTTATCCCGATCAAATCACCTCACCAAACAGCGTTCCAATATCTCCAAAGGGTTATCTATCTTGCCCTGAAAACATTTGACTTTTTGACCTTTATCCTAGTTCCGTCTGCTTGACTTTTTTGACTCCTTAGCCCAATGGACAAATAGATTTCCCACTATCCATCTCTTTAAGTGATTTTTCCCACCAAATCAATCAAACCAAAACCAAATTGCACAATCATAACTAGCCTAATATCTTATAATCAAAACAAAGTTAAATTTTATAGAAAGAGCCCTCTCTGAACCCTAGGAAGGCTAGATCCTAGAGTTTTAAAGTAGGTCTGTGGTTACCTCTAGTTTTCTTAACTAAAAACCAAAATCTCACAACTAAAGAATTACTAGAGTGATAACACACTCAACCAACTTTGATCACAAGAGCGAGGGTTATAAGACGATCTTTCTCCTTCTGATTTTCAACCTTCAAATCTCCTTGTCTTCTGCACTTGAACAGAGATAGATGTGTGATCTGAAGTGTCCTTGGAGGAGAGTGAATAGGCTATTTATAGCCTTCCACTCATGCGAATGAGTGTCTCTCATGGGCAGGCTGACATGACTCTTGGAGGGCTGACTTAGACTCTTGTGGAGGCAAAATTACTAATTCAAAAATTCAAATTTTCCCACTTTGATAATGTCATGAAGAACATGCCTTATAAAGTTTCTTTTGAATACAAAAACAAATAGATAATTTATTTTCTTGCAAGCATGAAGAACATGCTTCATAGTAAAAAAAAAATTACAACTAATTCATATTTCAGTATTACAAGCACAAATGAAATATTATGAAGACCGAGCATAGCTACAAAAATTTAACACCCAAAAGTTTGAACCTACTACATAGAATATGCCAAGAAATTCACACGTGTGAAGCTGCAGGAGGAGAGAGAAACCACATGTGTGAGGTCAAAGAAATAGAGAGAAAATGTGCTTGAGGTATCATCGTCCTTGACTTCTTCTCCTTCGTTTGGATCCCCAAATATATCTTATTTTGAGTCAGATCGAATTGTGTTCGAAGGAGGAGGTCGAGTGCCTTATATATGGACATCTAGATGATAAAATGGGTTGATCTCTTCAACTAGGCCTATTTGATCTCTTAGAGTGCTAACTTAACTTTGCTTGGAGCCAAAAATTCATTTTTTTCCTTTTTGAAAATGACATGAAGAACATATCTTACATTTTTCAATATATATATTTCAACTTTCAAGGGCTAAAATATTAATTATGAAGACTAACCATAGCTACAAAATTCAGCAGATACGACCCTAGCATCAAAACAAAACAAGTAATGGAACCAAAATACTACTAGGAGGGTCTTCCAAGAAGCGAATCCTCCAACTAGGCAACCAACAATTATAGAAGATCAGATTATTTACCTCTAGAGGGGAGAGTGAATAATGTCCCAAAAGAGAACAACAGTACCGTGTATGAATTAAGAGTGTGAGATGAACCCTAGACCTCATCTTCCAAGGCTTCTTGGATCAATTAGCTTAGCCTTCTAGTAACTTTGTGCTGCTCCAAAAAATTGCCTTTGAAAAGTATTTGATCAACTAAACAAAAGAAGGAATGTTAGTTTTTTGTAGCAACAGATAGGTGTTCTAGTATCTAATGGTGTCTAAGAGGCTACGGAACACGAGATCTCCAAAACCCAGAAAAGGTTTTGTAAAAAAAAGCCTTAGAAACACCTCCATCAAATTAACTAACCAATAATTATATATTTCTTAAGTCTAACTTAGGAAAACTAGTTAATTAAATCAGATTAATTGAGGGAAATCGATTTTGCTCTAGAGACTTCCAGAAAAGTGAATTGATGGGATCAAGATGATCTTAGCCATCGATTGAGGTGTGATCATAGTCGTTGGTTGCCTAAGAGAAGATTAAAAGAGCAAGTCGATGGGGTTTGGAGAGGATATTGAGAAGAGTTGAGCAGTTCGATTACCCAGTTGCAATGATTAAGCAAGGGAGCAATTGAAGCTAGGGAGACACTGAGCAGCAGGGCTTCAGTAGAGATTTGGGAGAAAATTTTCCAAAGAAAATTTTCCACAATGATTTCCAGTTTACAGAGAAAAGGAGGAGGTCAATTTATTTGCAGAAGGAGGCCATATTCAACTAGTGTGAGTATCCAGATTGACAGTGTCTGTGGTAGAGCAGCTCGTTTCAGAGAGCCAGTGTCGGATCTATCTTTCGGAGGTAGAGCGAGTGGGTCAAGATCAGCGTTGGAGGCAGAACGACTTGCGAGTTCTCAGGGTTGTATGAATTATCCTCAACCAACAGTGTGCATTTCAGGCAGACAGTGTGAGTGCCAAGAGGAAGTGTGAGTGGCTAGGAGGAGGCCAAGTTGGTTTGCAAAGGGAGATTTGGAATCTCCAGATTATTTGGCAGTGGAGATCAGTGTTTGTTGGAGCTTTTCTAGTACCAGGCAAGCAAATCATGTACTCCTAAATTGTTGAAGAATTTATAATAATAAAACACTCATCTGCTGCACTGGTTTCCCCTTCAAGGTTTTCCTGGGGACGATTTGTCCAAAAATAACAGTGTCAAAATTACTGTGTGTGTGTATTATTTTCTCAATTCAAGTAATTTATTTTTCACAGCGTATTTTATTTGTGAAGAATTGCAGTTTGAGTTTATCAATATTTTCCATTAATAATTAACATAAGACAAATAAACTGCATAAGTTAGGAAATAAATTTTCAGTTGTTGCAGTTCGTGGAAATTTCACATAGTATCAAACTAGATCAGATCACAGCAGCTCTAGAGTGAAGTTGGTGCAAATCAAAGGGAGATCTGAAGCACTAAAGAGCAGATCTGCGCAGGCTAGTCATTCAGTGTGTGTTTCAGAGGCAACAGTTTGATTTCCAGTCGAAGGAGGTGATCCGGAGGAAGTGCAAGTTGCCTTAGCGAGCAACAACAGGTAGTGAGGTTACCGGAAAAGGATTTCTGGAGGCAGATCAAATTTCGCAGAGCATATCTAGCGCAAAATTGTTTGCGTCAAAAGGATTTTGCAAAGTAAATCAACAAAGGGCATCGAAGAGAAAGCACACAGGGTTTTATAACCCAGATTATAATTTTCTCCAGCGTATTTGAGTTCTCATATTTTCCAAAGATGGTCGCAAAAATATTTTGAGACCGAGATAATATGGATTTGTCTTCTAGGTTGGAAGATGAATTCACTCAGATAGCTTGCCTCTCTAGCTCAACTTCACAGGGTGTATGGTATATAGACAGTGAAGCGTCAGCTCATATGAAAAGGGTTAGAGACTACTTCTTCAGCTACAGGAAGGAGGAGATGGACTTCCAGATACAGATGGGAAACAAGACAAAATGTACTCTAGTTGGGAGAAGTACCATTGATGTTCAGAGGGAGTCGAGAGAAAGCACCAGTGTTACAAATGTGTTGCATGTGTCAGGTTTGGGCATGAACCTGATTTCTGTTTCTGAACTACAGGATAAGGAATATGATGTCTACTGTGTTCATCAAGCACCAGAATTGTAAGAAGGTGAAGTGGATTGGGTTTCAAAGCAACAAGTTATATAAGTTGCAGCTTGATTCTCCAAAGGCACTAGTTAGTAGCACCCAATGTTACGAACATTGGCATCGGGATCAAATCGGCAAGGGTCTGGGAAACCAAAAAATCGTAAAAATCAGACAATTATCGTTAAAAAATCAGCAAACATCGCAAAAATTAAGATACCATAAAAATATCTTTAAAAATCGGCAAACATCAGCTAGGCCAAAAAATTGTGATTTCGAGATGTTATCGAGATGTTCGCAACACTGGTAGCACCAATAGCAATGGTAGAGACTTTGGGTGAATAGGAGAGTGGGACATTTACACCATGGAGCACTTAAGGCGCTCAAGGAGACAGTGACAGGTGTTCCAGAATTAAGCACGGAACAAGACGATGTGTGCAGCGTGTGCATACTTGGGAAATTTGCTACAGCGGCATTCCCAAGAAGTGACTGCAGATCAGATGGTGTGTTGCAGCTTGTACATTCAAATATTTACGGCCCGATGTCCACTAGATCTCTTAGAGGGTACAAGTACTGTTAGCTTTTTTTTAATTAATTATGTAGTATTGGACAGATGTTCTAGTCTCGATTTGTGTCTAAGTAGCTAAGGAACACAAGATTTCCAAAACCCAGAAAAGGTTTCGTAAGATAAGCTTGGGAAACATGTTAATTATATTAATTAGCCATCATTTAATTATTTCCCAAGTCTAACATACGAAAAGTGGTTAATTAAAGGAAATTAATTGAGGATATCGACTTATGTTCTAGAGACTACCAGAAAATGACATGGATCTACTCTAACATGATCTTACCCATTAATCACGATTAGATCTTGATCGTTGATGCTCCAGTGAGAGATTATAAGAGCAAGTCGATGGGATGGAGATATAAACAAGAGGGAGAGAGAGTTACCTTGGCAGATAGAGCTACCCAATGCAGTGAGAATCAGCAAAGGATAAAGTTTGAACCAGAGATCAAGCATCAGAGAAAGAGGGGGTAGTAGATAATTCGGGAGGAGGATTTCGGAGAATTTCCCAGTGGTTTTCTAGAGCCAAAGAGGCAGGAAAAGGGAGGCTGGAATTATTTTTCTTAGTGGTCGTTCAACCAATGCGAGCAGCCAAAAACCCCAGTGCAAGTGCAAGGAGAGAGGTCGTTCCAGTTGCTAGAGGCCAGAAAGATCATCCGGAAGGCAGAGAGAATTTTTCCAGAGGCAAAGGGAGGTAGGACAGCTCCTTTAGAGCCAACTAGCAAGTAGTGTGAATTGTTCCAAGCCAGCAATGCACATTTCTTGTGAGGAGTGCGAGCTGGCCAGCGGGAGGCTAGTTGATTTGAAAAGGAAGAAAAATATCTCCCAGATATTTTTATGGTGTATTTTGTTAATTTTTCATAGGGTTGTATTGTTCTTTGCTTTGATAATTTCATTTCTTCATTAACACATTAATTTCACCCCATAACATCATATCATTATTCAGATTTACATCATTATTCAGCAGCATATGCAACTATGTAGAAAGAACAAAATCATCATCATCAATGCAGCGGAACATAAAGGAACAATAGAAGAAAATCATTCACACATAGAGACACCAGGATTGGTCGGAGACCAGGACAAAACCCACTATGGGGAAACCCTTTCAAATTCTTCTTCTTACTAGATCGTCATCAAATGATTCAGCAAAAGCGAGTACAGTGATCCATATCTTTATGTATGCAACTAACCAGCAAAAACAACTACAACATCCATAAATGAACCCAACAAAGCTTATACTCAAAAAATCTGATTTTGAAGTCTGTAATGAACTATCACAGTCTACAGTTAATTGTCAAACCCTGCGGTTACTGAGCGAAATCTTCGGACAACTGAGATTCCATCATTTAGCTCCTGGTCGCATGGAGGATGTGTCATGCGAGCGACTATAGCTTCCCAGTCGCTCTCTTAAACCTGGCATGCGAACGACTGGGGTCAGATCTGGATTGTGGAAACCCTAACTCTCGGTTGCATGGATGCAGAGTTGTCTGTGCAACTGGAAGGCCCCAGTCGCACGAATGAGCTGTTGTGCAAGCGGCTATAGTCGAATCCTTCTTGTGTTGTGCCTGCGACTAAGGCCCAAAACCCTAAATTAGAGATGCGAGTTTCGGACCTTGCAATTTCACCTTAGAGCGAACCTAATCCTCTGCAGACAAGCCTCAGACCTATGCGAGCCAAAAACCAAGATAAAAGAGTGTCTCATGATTGTGTCCAAATGAGGTAGAGGTCACTTGTATTTATAGCCTTCCAAAGGTGTCCACTTTGCTTTAGGGCCGACCTTGAGAATGTGCACAAATGGGCTTTTCTTCATAAGTAGACTTTCCCTTATCCGATTTGAGTGATCTTTAGGTCGATTTTGGTCCTCTCGAACAAAGGAATTCAATGTAATCATTATCTCCATCAAGTGAGTTGTCCAAAATGGAATTTGACCACGGTTGCATATTTTTAACATATTTGTCGAACAATTGCCAGTTTGGCATCCAGATTATTATACTCCTAGAATTTGTTGCATAATAATAAAATAAACCGTCATTTGTTACACCGGTTTTCCCTTTGGAGTTTTTCTAGGGAATTAGTCCAAAATTATTGTGTCGATTTTTTATGTACGTGCATCTATTTCTCGATTCCTGATTTTATTTTCTGTGGCATATTTTTATGGTTAAGATTGCAATTGTGAGTAATTCATTAGTTGCCATAAACAATTAAACTACTAATAGTTAGGAGAATAATATCCAATAATTGCAATCAAGGAATTTTCACAAGTACTTCATCACCTTCATAGATGACTAATACAGGAAGACTTGGATCAATTTTTTGAAGACCAAGGATGAGGTCTTCATTCGTTTATAGGAGTTCAACGCTTTAGTGGAAAACATGATAGGGAAAAAGATCACGATTCTTCATACAAACAATGGAGGAGAGTACACAAATAGTGACTTAACGGGGTTCTGCGCGAAGGATGGCATCAGGAGGGAGTGGACAGCTCCATACAATCCACAACATAATGGAGCAGTGGAGCAGAAGAACGGATCTATAGTTGGGGCAGCAAAGGCTATGTTGTATGACCAGGGCATGCCTAAGTTTCTATGGGCAAAGGAATGTAGCGCAGCAGTGTACATACAAAAAAAGGTTCCTCACAGGGCGTTGGAGAAGATAACACCAGAGGAGGTCTTCCCAAGGAAGAAATCAGAGGTCGGTCACTTCAAAATCCTTGGTAGTATAGCATACTACCATGTGTCGAATGAGAAACACACTAAGTTAGATCAAACTGCAAAGAAGAGATATTTGTTGGTTACAACGAAACATCCAAGGCATACAGGATCTACATTCCAAGTAGCAAGAGGATAATTGTGAGACGGGACGTGAAGTTCATGGAGGAGAAAGCCTTTAGGAGGTTTTGCGAGTTGCCAAAAGGTGATCAGACTGAGCCAACGAAGCTCTATTGGTCCAGCAGTTGGGACAATGGCAAGGATAGTCACAGGGTCAACAGAGTACTAGTACAAGCACCAACTCAAGTACAACGAATCCAATGAGTTCATAGCAGACGGAGCAGCAGAGGCAGGATGAGGAGCTGGTAGAACCAGCAAAGAGGTTTGTCAAACACTAAAGGATGTGAAAGAGTTTATGGGGACTCCTAGAATGGCCAAGAGGGATGGCAGATAGCCAAATAGGTACAAGGCATTGGTGGCAAAGGTCATCGACAAGGAACCTTCCAGTTATGAGGAGGTCACACAGCATCAAGTTTAGCAAGATGCCATGGTGGAGGAGTCTAGCTCCATCATGACAAACAATGTATGGGAGGTTGTGCCTAGACCTGTGGATGGGTCAGTTGTAGGCTCCAGCTGGATCTATAAGATCAACTACACTGCAAATGGAAGTGCAGACAATGTTATTTTTGTAGCATCCTTGTGATAAGCATTAGTTTGTGATTTGGTGATTACATTTAAATTGAAAATCATTGCACTCAAGTCTTAAAACTTAACTTCAGAAAAACAAAATATAGAGGGTCGACAAGATGCAATAACTACTGTCTAATTAATATCTTCAAAATATCCAATTTTCCAGCTTTGTAACATATGTCAATGATTGACCTGAAATAGATATTGTAATAAGCACAGAATCTACTCTTCTTCAAACAGACAGACAAGAATAATCATACTTAAGCCTCTATTCAACCAGATAAATAACATACAGGTAACTCAGGAACGTCAGCTGGCCAATCCGGGGTGATATGGTCCCTGAAAAGCTCATGTTGGCCAAAGTGCTGCATGTCATAGTGAATGTTTTAGTGTTCTGAATATATTGAATACATTGCTACTTAAAAACTAAGTCCAATTTTATTGTTCATATACACTTAATGCATGCTCAAGAAATTATGTTGACAATCACAGTCCTCATCTACATCTTCGAATGCAGACATGATAATTCAAAGAAACATGAGAGAACCAAAAGCAGTAGCAACAATTTTCTATTAAATCTGTAACAAAAACTAAAATCATTTGCAGTCTCAAGTTTTCAGAGAAAGAGTTATAGCAGGAACTCACACAGTCGCAACATGACCATTAAGACAACTGACATGGGACCAGCTGCTGCATGGATCCACTAAATCAACATTCCAATCACTAAGAGAATTATTGGTATCATTCAACGACTGTTTGAATGCATTTAACGCCTCACCTGGTACACCAACAAAATTGTGAGTCAAAAGAAACTTTTAACTGAATCCAGCAAGCATGACAAGAGACTTTTTTGCACTTTAGTCAACTGAACATCTATATTGGAAAAGCTATCAATAGGCATGGTACTCAAATTTCCCATCTAACACCAGAGATAAGAAATAGAACTCACATTAACATACAAATAAGAGGAACCAGAACCCATTCTAAAGGGATATGTAGACACACTAAATATTTCCAATACAACAGAATCCTGGTTAGAATATGGCGTATAGAATATTATCACCATGAGTAAGAAGGAACCTGTTAGTGAACTCATATTTGAAGTACAAAGTATGACAAAGTAACACTTATAATTTATTCCAGGACTAATATGATTAAGCACACTTGCACTAAACTTTACACTACCACTCTTGATATGCTCCTATCTGCTTTTTGGAGATGGGTCATTCCAAACCTACGAGACAAGCAAGATTCAGAAAATAAGATAATTTTATTAATGTCCAACAAGTGACCACAAAAGTAGGTCAATGGTGATGAAGAGTACAATTTGTATGAGTACAATGTGGGAGTGCAAGCACATCTCCTAGAAAATGTTGAAATAATACAAGGAAAGAAACTACATAAAAATAGCATCGCAACACATGTATAAAACCATGACAAGGGACAGTGATAAAAAAAGCTGAGTATGTCTCCCGAGTCTGATGGCTAAAGGTGAAGTGGACATAATCTTCATGACTGCTTTGGTCAAACCAAATAAGGACATGTCTAAAAATCACAAAACATGGACTCATGGAGTTATAACTCACTTTTGTGGTTTGAAAGATAAATAAGTTCTTCCACAAAATAAAAAGAAATAGAAATTTCACAGCCTATAAATAGTCAGAAATGTTTTGCCAGTGTTTTGTATTTATTGATATTCTCCAAAGATAAAACCATTTTTTACTGTTTGTCCATAACTGTGAGTGCAAGTCTTCTCTCCCTGCATTGTGTCTTCTCCCAAGATCATCGCTTCTGAAATCTACCCAGTTTGCAGACAAGCTGCTCTCGTTAAGCCCTATCTGATATGATCATCTCTCAAATGATTATCTGCATCCATTTTCTTTGAATTTGCATGTTTAACAGCTGAATATGAAAATGCAAATATTTATTTTGTTATAAATTATGAAAATAGTCTTCATTATTGGATTGTATCCTGTTCAATCCATAATTTATTTTTATCTGTTCTGTTAACTTCATGCTTTAATGTATATAGGATCTTAGACACTCTTTTTAACACCATTTGACATATGTTTAAATTTTGTTTCATGCTTTTATTACTTTTTGCCTTATTATAGTTGAGTCCGGAGAGGAAGCACAAAAGAATACCTTCAGCATTTGATGCACCAGTTGACCATACAATTGAGAAAAGCACAAGCACTACAAGACACTTCATTTTGTAGATATGATTCTCAATGTCCTCTCTGCAAAGAATGAAAGCACACAATCGTCAGATCTAGACCTCCCAGCAGCAATTGATGCTCTTTATGTTTTAAACCTATCACTCTGAAACAATAGATCCTTATAGCACCAGAATCACAAGTTATAATTCTTGTGCTTCACCAAATATCATAAAAAAGATTCCTGAACTAGTGCTTCAGCTCATTTTTAAAAAGACTGATGACCTAATACGAAATCATTCACAACTGTTTAGTTAAGCTTCAACAAAAATAGCTCCATTAGAAAAATAATTGGCAAATAACACTTGACCATTGATTTCACAAAATAAATTGCACAACCATTGGAATGTAAATTCCAATTAAATGCCAAGCAACATCTTATCTGGAAAACTACATACAACTTGAAAATCTTAGAGACCTCTTATAAAAAATAAATTACCTGCATGACGGATGCATGGCTTTACCCACCATCCTTAAACAAGAATTATCTTAACACTCATATAGAGCCTGATCACGCTAGTATATACTAATCATGGATGTCAAAAAATTACTCTTGCACCAAAATCCGATACGCAACATCATACACATGCAAAGGCATCTCTAGGAACTTCGAGAAAAGAACAAAACAACACTTAAGGACTAACAATTTACGCAAAGCTGATAAACTGGAAAATTCTAGTGAGTCGAGCTAAAATAAATGGGAATTGAAGCACAAAGATTTGCAAAGGGGCTGCAGACTAGCAGCATTAATGTGTCAGCCACAACTAAAAGTGTAATTATATAGAATAGCAGAGAATCAAACTCAAAATTGATCACTTTGATGCAGTATTCTTTTTTTATATGTGACAGAAGCATGGATGCACACTTGTATGAAATTGATTTACACATGAGGTTTTAAGTACATAAGTTATACTTTTCTATAGAAAAAGCCTAAAGGTACATTGAAGCAAAGAGAACAGGAAAATGGCATAAAATAACAAAACAAAACATTTTTCATTGTATTTAACATTTTAACATTTAACATTTTTTCCTAAATGAGAGATACAAAAGCTATCACCATGTATCAAGGAAGAAGTTGTTTTTATAGGATAAACACTTTAACTTTCATATATTTCCCCTAAATACAAAATCAGAGAGGCTCATTGACATGTGCAAAGAGGATCTTGCCACAGAGTTTGAGATAAAGGATATTGGGCCGATGCACTTTTTCTTGGCATTAGAGGTATGGCAGAAGATAAGGGAAATCTTTCTTGGACAAGGAAAGCATGCAGTGGAAAACTTTAAGAGATTCGAGATGGGGAATTGCAAACTGATGTCAACTCCCATGGTTACCAACTGGAAAAAGATCAATGGATCAAAGTCAGAGTTGGTATATCCCACGATCTATCATCAATTGATTGGATCCGTCATGTATTTGGTCAACACCAGACCAGATATTTGCTTTGCAGTAAACACATTCAGCAAATTCATGGTTGAACCCAGGAGAGTTCATTGTGTGGCTGTGAAGCATGTGTTCAGGTACCTGTGGGGCACAGTAGAGTATGGATTACAGTATGTGAAAGGAGATGAAGTCAAGCTGATGAGGTTCACAGATTCAGACTGGGCTGGATGTGCAGCAGATAGAAAAAGCACTTCCTAGTGCTATTTCAGTTTGGGATCAGTAGTATCTTGGTAAAGCAGGATATAGAAATCGGTTGCACTGAGCTCTGAGAAAGCAGAGTATATCGCTGCCAATTTGGCTGCATGTAATGCCATTTGGCTTCATAAGTTACTTGTCAGTTTATTTGGTCAGGAGATGGATCATGAAACCAACCGTGATACACTGTGATAACCAAAGTTGCATCAAGCTTTCGGAAAATCCAGTGTTTCATGATCAATCAAAACATATTGAGATCAAATACCATTTCATACATGACTGCATTCAGAAAGGCCCTGTCAAACATACATAGTACATTCCTACAGATGAGCAAGTAGCGTACATCTTCACAAAGGCACTCGTGAAAGATAAATTTATTTATTTCAAAGATAAGTTGGGGGTGATCCAAAATGCCTTCCTCACTAAGAGGGAGTGTTAAAATTGCAATGAGGACAAGCATTTCTATGTTGGCCAAGTGTCATAGCACATAGAAGTCGTCCTATTTAATTAATCAACTCAGACTTGATTATTTTAATAAAGTGACTCTCATTAAAAAGTACGACAATTAATTATTTCTGTTGACTTGAGGGAATAATTATTTTTAATAATTATGTAATGAGAGAAAAAGAGCTTGGAGTTGAGTGACACATCATAGATTGTTTAGTTCAGTTAAGAGATAGAGAGCAGTTAACTCTAAGAAATGACAGCTGGTGTTATCTCCAAGAAAATCAGTTAACTAGAAGCAAGTGAGAGTTCACTTAGGAGGACTGAACTCATGCATGGCGAGAATCCCAAGGAGGGCGCAATTCGCTAAGAGAAATGCATGGCGCTAATTCCAAGGTGAGCTAAATAAAAAGGCGGTCAGTTTTCGCACGAACTAAAAGAGAGGAAATGAGAGTTGGTGGTACAGGTTTCAAGGAAAAACACAGATAAAGTACAACACAAAATTCCAGGTGTTGTTTTGGCATTGTTTCCTATACATTTTCAACAGAGTTTTGGCTCAGAATTCAAGGGCAGATTGTTGTTATTAACAGCAGGATTTTGCAGGAGATTCAAGGTGATTTTTGGGGCTTTTATGCTCAGAAATCAAGGCTGAACATCATTCTCGGCCAGAACAAATTCACGTCCTATTGTTCTGTAATTTCATTTTCAAATTTCTCTCTCTAACTAAATAAGAAAAACATTCTTGCTGGTTTTTCCCTTCAAGGTTTTGAGGGTATATACTGTGTCATTTTTCTGTGTGTGGTACTGTTAAATTTTCCACTGCAAATCTGGTTAAAGGTTCTTACTGGAAAATTTTAAGTTCATGCATGTGTGAACACTTACTGAAAATTAAATCGGCTGCAGAGCCTTTGAGAAATTAACACAAGTTCCATAAAGGTGTACACTACCTTGATAGAGGTCGCTAATGGTCAAACCTTTTAGGTGCTTCCAACCTCAAGGGAAGTGACAATTTCAAGGTCAACCCCTCAATCAACAGGTGTTAGTATAAATATGTGATAGTGGATATGGAAAGGTTTCATGCCGAGTGCCATGGTCAAAGGGACCATCTAATGGGGTGTCCACATCTTGAGTTTATGAATATAAAAGGAGGGAGCAATCGTCGAGGCATGAGTTACCTAGCTCAACCTGCTTTTTCCACCCTTCTTGTGCCTCTTTTACTTCTTTATGATGCTTTGTATTATCACATATAGCTCAAGGGCTAGAGCTTGCTCTTTATGATGTAGCATTCTTACTACCCCTTAAGATGAGAGAGTTCATCACTCATCACGTTTGGAACATGCTAGGGCTACTTTTGATGTGGAGCATCATATGCTCAAGAACCACATGATGGTTAATGAGGAGGATAGAGCTCATGCTAGGATTTTGCCCATGCACTAACTTATGTCCCTAGCCATCTTTTGCATTTTTTTTTCTTTTGTTGTGGCCATGATATGCTTTTTCATTCTTTTAGCTACATCAACCTCTAGGGCAATGTTTTCCGGCACTACTCAAGGAGTGTGGACATGTGGGTACCCAATTCCAAAGAACCAATGACAAGTTAAACCCAAAGAATGGATGTGGTATATGGGGCTTGTAATGTGGCATGGAAAGTGTCAAGTATGGTGTAGGGGATAATGAACACACTACCTCAATCCAAGTTTTCCAAGTAGTGCCCCGTCCTATAACCCTAAGGCCTCAAGGATGTCCCACTGGACTAGGGCTAAAGATTAATTCCCTAGTAAGGTGAGAAAACAAATTTACAGTCAAAATTGATCAATATTCAAGATCAACCCGTTATCCATACTAAATGCCCAAAAAATACAAGCATAACCACCCGATTGCAAAATGATCAAAGTACTTTTTGAATAGTTGCCCACCATCAATTAAGTGATAATGCCAGATGGGGAGAGGCATATGGTTGATGCAAATGGCGGAGGAACATGGAAAATATCGTCAAATAGTGGCTTTCAAGGGTTGTTGGTTAGTTAATTGTCAAATACAGGAGAAAAGTTTTCCCCTATGGGGTTACCCATTTTGGTGTGTCACATTTGGCTCCAACTGGAGGACATGAACTCACCATAATGATCCATATGCTCGAACAGGGAGTTCATGAGAACTCCAACAATCCTTGGGCTCGCAGACCTGTAACCTGCATATCCAAGTTAACTTGTTTGAGAGCATGTGCACTTGGTGTAGGTTATCACCCATGTTTTATATCATGATAAAAATCCATATAGAAAATAAAATTTATCTTAAGGCAAATTAATTTATAATGAAACACAACAATATGAAGATGCAAGATTTAGAAAGCTCACACAAGATGGAATGCAACTACCTACTCTATGCTAACACATATTACATCACCTATGTATAATCATATAACCAATGTAGCCAACGTATTATTAGATCTATATCATACCTCTTACCCCTATGATTAATCATGAGATAGAGCAAGAAAACATCACAATCATATATATCATAACACTCACATTTTGAATCATACAAATGGGAGGTGAGAAAATAAAATATCAACGAATCAGTTTCGCTACCATGAGAAGGGGAAGAAGATGAAAAATAGGAATACAACTTTTGCTTAATCTTGCCAATCCTTTATTGCAACCTGAATATAGAGTAATTGACGATCATTTTCAAGAAATTTTGCCCAATAGCTATCGCAGGCATACAACTCACATTAATGTCCTTAGCAACAAGTTGGGAGTGGTATGATGAAGAAGATGGTTGGAGGACAAGATCTCGACAACCAGGTTGCTCGTCACAACAATCAAATTCAAAAGGGTCAACCAATGTTGGCTCGTCATGTTCAAATTTATGCAACTCGAATGTGACTGAGGGACGATAACCACAATATTAAAAACCCGAATCGGTGACCGGACTGGTGGACCTAATGAACCGGGTTTCGACCCGAAACCGGTCAAACTGGGATTGATCAGATCTCAATGAACCGGTTTTTAAAAAAATACATTAACTAATTAATTTTTAATTTAAAAATATATATAAACAAAACAAAAAAAAACACTATTTTTAAGATTTGCAACCGTGATTCCAAGCCAATAGAACAAAATATGCAAAGTTTGCTCATTTATATACCATGTAAAGGTGAATATATCAAAATGGCACCGAGTGCAATACATATCATCAACAAAATACATAAGCAATGAGGCTCCAAATGGCATATAAATTCCAAAAACAATGCTACAAGCTATGAGGCCATTGGCCTACTACAAGAATACAAGTCTAGAGTCTAGACTCTACAGTGTACGCATGATCAATCATCAAATTCATCACCACTACTACACATAGGATCATCATAAGGAGCTGCATAGACATCATCTGGATCAAAGTCTGAGGATGCCTCAACCTCATCTGCAACCTCAATATCAATGCCACCAATAACAATAGAAGTGGACCTAATGGAAGCACGAGTTAGTCGAGCTGCATGACTAGTGCCTTCCATTGGTTGTTTGCATTTCCCTGATGCAGTTACAAATCCTAGTTTTGATGGCGTAATGCCTGAATGTGGAATGGTAGTGCAATACTCTTCCTTTGAGGCTCCTCAAGGATAAGGTGGGATTCTCGCTCGGGAACACCCTATGCTAAACAGCACTGCAATCTTAGCTAAACAGCTGAAGAGAGCAACAAGTCTAAACAGACCATAAATCAAATATCAAAACATAACATTCATAATGATCCATGGCTGCCATCCCCTTCCTTATATAAGTGATGAGCTTCCTCACCCTTGCCCCACTCATTAAAGGCACTACTTCCATGCATGAAGTCTCCAACCCAAACTGCGTTGTCTCATAATGAATGCCACTCCTCCATGACAGCGCTATTGATTTGGTCAAAGTTGACCCAGTCTATGTGTTCCAGCACCTTTTCACACACAAGGGTGCTCAATTAAGCTACTAAGATGTCCTCCTTTCTCATTAGCATTGATTTTATTCCTACTAAGGAGATTTATGGGTCTCCATACCCTCTTATTCATCAAACAAGGAAGCAAAAACAAAATTTAATATTCCAACTAGCTCATGGCTCATTTTTTTTTCTTTTGTTGTGGCCATGATATGCTTTTTCATTCTTTTAGGGCAATGTTTTCCGACACTACTCAAGGAGTGTGGACATGTGGGTACCAAATTCCAAAGAACCAATGACAAGTTAAACCCAAAGAATGGATGTGGTATATGGGGCTCGTAATGTGGCATGGAAAGTGTCAAGCATGGTGTAGGGGATAATGAACACACTACCTCAATCCAAGTTTTCCAAGTAGTGCCCCTTCCTATAACCCTAAGGCCTCAAGGACGTCCCAACTGGACTAGGGCTAAAGATTAATTCCCTAGTAAGGTGAGAAAACAAATTTATAGTCAAAATTGATCAATATTCAAGATCACCCCGTTATCCATACTAAATGCCCAAAAAAACAAGCATAAGCACCCGATTGCAAAATGATCAAAGTACCTTTTGAATAGTTGCCCACCATCAACTAAGTGGTAATGCCAGATGGGGAGAGGCATATGGTTGATGCAAATGGCGGAGGAACATGGAAAATATCGTCAAATAGTGGCTTTCAAGGGTTGTTGGTTAGTTAATTCTCAAATACAGGAGAAAATTTTTCACCTATGGGGTTACCCATTTTGGTGGGTCACATTTGGCTCCAACTCGAGGACATGAGCTCACCATAGAGTGCATGATCCATATGCTCGAACAGGGAGTTCATGAGAACTCCAACAATCCTTGGGCTCGTAGACCTGTAGCCTGCATATCCAAGTCAACTTGTTTGGGAGCATGTGCACTTGGTGTAGGTTATCACCCATGTTTTATATTATGATAAAAATCCATATAGAAAATAAAATCTATCTTAAGGCAAATTAATTTATAATGAAACACAACAATATGAAGATGCAAGATTTAGAACGCTCACACAAGATGGAATGCAACTACCTCCTCTATGCTAACACATATTACATCACCTATGTATAATCATATAACCAATGTAGCCAACGTATCATTATATCTATATCGTACCTCTACCCCTATGATTAATCATGAGATAGAGCAAGAAAACATCACAAAAATATATATCATAACACTCACATTTTGAATCATACAAAGGGAAGGTGAGAAAATAAAATATCAATGAATCAGTTTCGCTACCATGAGAAGGGGAAAAAGATGAAAAATAGGAATCCAACTTTTGCTTAATCTTGCCAATCCCTTATTGCAACCTAAATATAAAGTAATTGACGATCATTTTCAAGAACTTTTGCCCAATAGCTATCTCAAGCATACAACTCACATTGATGTCCTTAGCAACAAGTTGGGAGTGGTATGATGAAGAAGATGGTTGGAGGACAAGATCTAGACAACCAGGTTGCTCGTCACAACAATCAAATTCAAAAGGGTCAACCAATGTTGGCTCATCATGTTCAAATTTATGCAACCCGAATGTGACTGAGGGACGATAACCATAGTATTAAAAACCGGAATCGATGACAGGACCGGTGGACCTAATGAACCAGGTTTCGAACCGAAACAAGTCAAACCGGGACTGATCAGATCTCAATGAACCGGTTTTTAAAAAAATACATTAACTAATTAATCTAAAAAAACAAAAAAACAAAACAAACTCTTTTTAAGATTTGCAACCATGATTCCAAGCCAATAGGACAAAATATGCAAAGTTTGCTCATTTATATACCATGTAAAGGTGAATATATCAAAATGGCACCAAGTGCAATACATATCATCAACAAAATACATAAGCAATGAGGCTCCAAATGGCATATAAATTCCAAAAACAATGCTACAAGCTATGAGGCCATTGGCCTACTACAAGAATACAAGTCTAGAGTCTAGACTCTACAGTGTACGCATGATCAATCATCAAATTCATCACCACTACTACACACAAGATCATCATAAGGAGTTGCATAAGATTATGTCACAAACAAGTGTATATCTGTCTCTGTTTATTAAACCTTCAAATATTAATAATATAATCTCCAAATATCAAACCCCCACAAGTTCTGCAATGCCATGTTCTCTTTATGCTGAAGTGAATGAATGGAAGAAAAAGAAAGAAAAGGATTTCAATTTGATATGCTGCTTAAAACAGAATCTACCATTATAAAACCCTGAAGAAGTGAGCAACAATAAAGTTAAAATAGAGGAGCGCCCATTAAGGATGTTTAAATCTTAAATACACAGAT
The DNA here is from genome assembly GCA_034641835.2 of Pinus albicaulis. NCBI lineage: Eukaryota > Viridiplantae > Streptophyta > Pinopsida > Pinales > Pinaceae > Pinus > Pinus albicaulis. Next base: position 506,653,065 of record CM076575.1, on the reverse strand, counting down.
ATCAAGAGACCTGCAACTCAAATCACTCTATTTTATTCATAGATATGGAAACGAAATGAAAACTGGAAAACTATTCAACATAGATAGAATGAAGGAAACTTGCAAAACTTTTCATTGATTCAATATTTTTCAGTACAAAATTAGGCTTCAAGGTCCAAAACTCGAAACCTTCATCTTTCTTGAAATTGTCCTTTAATACGGTATCACAAGACAGTTTCCAGTAATGAAACTGATTCTAACTGCTCCAACTAATTCTAACTGCTTAAATCACTAACTGTTATGGAAGCATATGCTTCGGAAAATCCTATTACATTTACATAATTTCGAAAAATAAAATGAGAATGTTAAAACTCCTAATCTATGAGAACATCTGGTTCTGAAGCTATTGCTGAATCAACGGCTGCTTTTGATTTAGCCATTGGGATCTCATTTGCTGTATCCACGGAAAAAGTTTTGCACTTTTTCCAGTGTTCACCTTGAGTTGTAGAAGCATTCTTGTAACTAAGATATTCCAATCTAAATGCAACAGCCTGACTGTGAGTAAGTCTTTCTGTGAAGAGTGTTTTAACCATCCATTGCAAGTTGAAATGCCTCTGCAAAAAGTTAAACACTGTTTCTCCCCTTAAAACTTGAGTTTTTTCGTGTCTGCTATCTGCCCTACTTTTTTCCAGTGTTAGTGCATCTTCATAAAACTTCCACGTCAAAATATTTCCCTTTTCTGTCCAGCATGATGGTAAACCTGTCCTGATCAATTTATCAAATGTTATGTCGAACTTCTTTACCACCTCCTTTATTCCCAGTAACCTTTTCTCTGCTACTTGTCGAAGGTTATTCTTAATTATCATCTTATTGACTTCTTCAGCGTAAAAATATCTGTCTTGTATTTCCATATCTTCTAATTCCTCATCTGATTTGGAATTGATAAAATCTATAAACTTTTTAGCCCAATTTTCTCTTTTCATGACCGTTTGCTTTTCAGACAATATCTCTTCTTCATGCTCTGAAATGAGGCGTTTTTCCTTAGCAATTATATTTAAGGAATCCCAATTGGATTTCATTTCAGAAATTATTTAGTCCCAGATGATATCTTTAGCTCTTAAAAGTGAGATATTACCTTTTAACTTTTCCTTAAGATCCTTAATTTCGTCCTCAGCCTTTTGTAACTTCTGCTTGTTCTCATTCGCTTTATCTTCCCATGCTCGCATGATCTTGGTAGCTATTTCCAACTCTGATTGAACCTGCTTACGATCTCGTTCTGCTAACTTTAATTCGGTGCTAAGCTGAACAACCTGTGCTTGAGGATCAGAATCAGCATCACCTGTAGGCGAAATAAAAGTGCAAGTGTGGTTTTCAATATGATTCTGCAGAGATATAGCAGTCTGCTTCACTTTGGATAACTCTTCATCTTTTTGTAACAATTGCAGACGTAACTCTTCCTTTTCTTTTTCCACCTCAGCTACTTCTGCAGCCATTGAGTGCTCTGTAGCTGGTAATTTTAACTTTTTCCTTAGTGAGGATATTTCTACTTCTGCACTTTTCATGAGTTTTTGAATTGCAGCTTTATCATTTGGATCCACACCAATTTTCATAATGATCTTCTTCAACTCTTCATTTTGAGTTGTTAATGCCCTTGAATTAGCTTTCTCCATTTTGCATTGCCTGATGACCTTTGCAAGCATGTTTTCAGTCTTGACTGCCGTGGCATTAGTCTTGCTCAAATCATTTACAATCAACTGCCCGGTCTGCATATGAAGATTCATTTTGTCCCATAATGGGATCTTTTTAACATCCATGATTATGTTTACCTCATTAAAGCTGCTCGAAGACCCAATGGACATTCCCTTTGGATGTGACAGAGCGATTCTAAATTGATCTTTTTCAATATCCATTACAGTCAATAATCTAGTCTGATCAGCAGCTGTGTGATGTTCTGCTTGCGCTTCTACATTGGCTTTTATTCTTTGATTTCTTTCTTCAATTTGCGTGAATACTTGCTTGATTGCCGGCATCTTTTCTGAGTAAAGTTCATGTCTTCTAGGAGAAGAGGGAACACTTGATTCTTCATTGATATGAAGGGTAAAACCAGGAAAATTGGGAGAATGATCTTCTGCTAGTTTGGTTCTCTTTTCTTCTCTGGGTTCCTCATTATCTATTTCAATAACATCTTCTCTACTTCTTTTGCTTGCCCTTTCCATAATGGCAGGTGTTTGAATGCTGGTTTTTGAGGCACTTGTTTCACCTGGATTTGCCAGCTTCTCTATATCAAGCTTGCTTACATGGGAGAATGCAACATACCCGTTCTCAACCCTTTTCTGAGAAATTATTCCATGCGGATCATAAGGCCATTTTTCTCCCAACAACAACTGTGTCCCTTCCAACATTTTTGAGACTTCATCAAAAGCTTGTCTTGTGTTGACCACAAAAGGTCCCACACTCATAGGCAATTTGTACATCAAACCTTTCTTCATGGGAAGAAAGTGGACTTGGTCTACATTAAGACTTTGCCTTATGAATTCCAGGGTGAAAAGTCGCATGGGTACAAAAGTTGGGAGCCTATAGGGCTCAATGCTAACTCCATATAGCCTTATCTCTGAGTATTCTTCGAATACAAACCAATCTCCAAATCTGCAATTGGGTCCTATCTGTAGGAACTCCCGGGCTTTTGGTAGAAAGCATGGAGGAAGAGTTCCATTCAAAATTTTATAAGCAATAGACATGAAATGATTAGCAAATTCAAACAGCTCTGCTTCATTCTCTTCTTTTCTAATCATGTCGGTCCAGAATAAAATTGATTGCTTATTTTTATTACTATCAACTATATTTAAACCCAAACTCATGAACTCTTCAACATTTTGATACAAAAATAAGTAAACAACCAATGATGGAAATCTGAAGAAACCTGTTAGAGGAAAAGCTATCAATTGGGAATTTACTATTTCCTGCCAAAAAGACGGAATGTCAAGGACCACCCCTGGTTTCATCATCAGTGCAAACATTCCCAAGACTGATTTATCAATTTTGTGGTCATCGTCTTTCCCCAAAATCTCCGTAATGCAGCTAAGAACTGGTCTATACTGAACATTGAACGCCTCCAAATTGAACTCTTCTCCTTCAAATTGAGTTTTTTCTGGATTTGATTTCAAAAATGACATACAACGACTGAACTCTTCGTTTGAAAGGTCTTCAAAATACCGAACCAATGAATCTTCGGAGAATTGTAACGGAGACTTATCTTCTGGAGAGCACAATGCTTGGCGAATTAATTGTGTTGATACCTGCAAGACATTTTCTCCCTGAGAATTCATGACGAAACATTTACCAGGGTACATTGATGAGACTAACCATGAGATGAACTCGGGGAAGAAGTGAGTTTTCGGAACACAGGCGGACAGCACACCAAAACTTTTCATAGCAGATAATACAGGGGATTTATCAGTGTTTAGGGTTACTTGGTAATGCAAGAAGGGATGATTGACGGACGACGCGGTATCCTGGACGTCCTTTTCACTATCCAGGAGGGGACTGAGGTTTGATGAACCAGACAAGGATATTCGTTTTGCCATGACTAACAGGAACTGAAAACAATTCGCGGGGTAACGGAGAATGCAAAGGTGGCAAGGACACGGTTCAAAAGGGGAAAAACAGTCACACATGGACAAAACGGGACTAAAGAACTCTTTAATAAGCTACGGGAATCCGTAATAAATGCCGACGTGATGTGGACAAACCGTTGAGAGCGGATGACAACTGTTTTCCACTTCGCCTGATGACGTCATTGCGGGGGGTCCTGGAGTATGGCGGAAAACTTCAACCTATACCCCCGTAATGAATCCAAGCCGTTGATCACGGCTCATCCAAGATTTGACTAGTCAACTACGGGGGGTCAAGATTTGATAAACAACGAGCTACTTCTCCCCCTGCAATAACGTATCCAAAAGCACTTTTCTGTGATCACCGCTTCCGCTCGGGAAGTTGCTCAGAGCTTAAGCTTGAAATCATATATCAAAAATAAAGTTTTATGACTACTTTATGTACATCATTCTTTGTAAAAACATTGCATTTCTTTTTTTATGCTAAAGTATAAAAATTTCATACTATAGCATATTTTTCGAATTTCCAGATTTTTTTTTATTTTCGAAATAAAATATAAAAAAGGATATGCAGATAATGA